>JAJLRJ010000013.1:19078930-19083930 GCA_024195265.1 Dendrophyllia cribrosa | reverse complement strand
GTAACCTAACAAAACAAAATATATCACATTAACAACACTATAAACTCATACCACCAACATAAATATCATGTACATGAAACTAAATAACCTAATTCGTTCAATCTCATAACTTTCACAAGGTTAAAACGTGTATATATCAAGAATGTTCCTCCTTCAAACTCTTATTTTCAGACGCCTATATTTCACTAAGTCAATCCTTTTAATAACAAAGATTTCGTTCCATTATACAATTTAAAAGAAATGCTAAACAACCCTATAAATAAAACACATATTCGAAACAAACAGCCAAAAATACACTTTCACTTATTCTTCCTCTTTCTTTCAATTAATTGCCATTTCCACAAAGCATATTCGAAACTATACGATATCACAATATCTTACACCTTCAAAATTAATCTCAAATCTTTCAACTAAAAAACAATCTCTACAACTGCAATCATACTATGATATTTTCAAGCATTATACATAAATTATTCTTAAAAACACTCCAACCATTATTTTCTTAGCATAAGTAAACTAATTAACTAATAAAAATCACAAACCACATTATTCAACGAGTCACTACAACAACAACGTTACTTTTAACACTACATATTCAGTAATGACATACGAGCCTTCTATAAACAGGTATAAAAAATGAGAAACGGCGGGAAAAACATTACCACGTGGTACCTTGAAAGGCATAAACCATGAACGATGCGACCGAATGGGATTTTGGGTAGACGGCATTGGCAAGCTTAGTAATATTCCATTTCTTGATAATCAAGATGTTTTCTTTGTTTGAGACATTTTAGAACACGATTTATGCATTGTGTGTTAATATAATGTGTATTCTGTCACAGACGAAGATTAATTTATCCAACTTCCCAGTAAACCTTAGGGTCGCATCGTTCATGGTTTATGCTTTTCACCCGACAAAGTTTCTTCAATTTGGTGTATATAACAACCGCACACACTCGCTTTCTACAACAGGATAGTGAGTAGTTAGCCTATAAGAGAACAACATTCGTGATAGAACGCTAGTAGCTTTATATTAAAATAAAATATCTTGCTTTCCTCATAACAGGACAAGAGCTTGTTACGTAAATTGTTGTACACAAATGCAGCAAGAGTTGCGCAGGATAATGGGTCTTACGTGTGGATGGATTCCTTTTTGTCCCCATTGTTTCCAAGAGAACGCAGTTGCGATATGCTTGGTAAGTTCAAAATTCTGACCGAAGCGACTAGAAAACATATTTTAATTCTCTGGTTTTTTGATACTTTGTGTTGTTTTGTATTACATGGTGCTCTTGTTGGGCTGATCTTCTTTTAGGATTGGTATAGTTTTCACCACAGCCAGCCCAAGTTCATGTTGCAAGAAGATGCCGATTAATTCATTATTCATCGATCTTACAAGTGTTGTATGAGTCGGGACCAAATAAAGCTTCACTCTTAACTCATGTTCCGACTCACACAACGTTTCTAATTTGGAATTTTGAAAGTGAATTTGTAATATGAATATAATGCCAATTATAATTCAACACGTTGATACACTGCCCAAATATGGTCATAAAGGTCTCGATATACACTAGGTCGAGACGTATATCCAGTGATGGAGGTAAATTTCGCATTTTGAAGAAAAGTGAAAATGACCGCTGCCTGCAATTTCGTGTTTTTGGGAGAAAAAATGCGTGAGCTTTTAGATAAAAAAAAAGGGAAAAGAAAGAAAAAAAAAGAATAAAAAAAGGAGTATCCGGCGATATAGCGCTTCGCTTTCGCACTGTAACTGTTAAATATTCTCTCAAGTCTACTTTTTAATTATGATATACATTTTTTGTTACAGAAGCAATGTTAAGGTATTCTGCAAAGACAAGACCAACTGGACAAGAAATTTCTCCAGATGGCCTCTCTGAGTTCTTATCAGGCTTGTTAGAAAGCGAAATGGATTCCTTCTTTACCGGATTGGATCGCACATCTAACTTTGGCCCTCCTCAGTGGGCTCCTCCCCTCAGAGAGCCAGAATGCGCCTTTTGTCATTCAAAGATAGGCGATTTAAAGAGATGCTTGGGATGTAAAAAAGTGTTCTATTGCGGAAAGCAATGTCAGACGCAACACTGGAAGAAACACAAGCCTGAATGTCAAAATCGTGACAGCAAATAGGAAACAATTAAGGATTTCGTTTTCGGTGACGACAACCTCTGCTGCTTGTATCACATTACACGCACTCAATAATTTCTTGAAAAACTTGATAAATTTGTTATTCACAGTAGCAACCCAGGGCTGGCATCGCATCAGCTTACTTTTTATCTCGTGAATACGCGAATCGTTGAACGAGATACAGTAAACGGTGACAGATTCACTTATTCCATCCTTTGTAAACATTTTTTAATTCCCCAGTGTATTACGTATTGAAAGATGATTGCTGTAATCGAATAAGTGGCGTGACTCTGAGTAGAAGAGTAGAAACAGTCAAAGAATTGATGAATTTGAGACGCGGCGCTTAGCTTTGGCTGGTAGTTTTCTTTCAAATACGTCCAGATTATGGACTTTAACTTGGGGTTTCCAACTCCATGGACAATCTAAAGTGCGACTGGAAGCTGTGCAGCCCTGAACTTTGCTATCGTTTAAAGTTACGCAGTCAGAAATTCTCACATAATTTTCACGGAAGGTCTCATTTAAACTTCCTAAGAGTATTCGATCTTTGTTTGGAAATGGCAAGCGATTCGAAAAATTATTTTTGTTTTGTAGTTGACGAATTCTCCGAGCTTGTGCACACCATAAAATCGCTATGTTCTCGACACTTAAAAAATCTGTGGCCAGTCACACGGGCACGGTTTCAAATGGACTAAATGCCCGGCAGCTGACGCTTGAAAGAAGCTCGGGTCTGAAAGAGTCCTCAATCCTTGTATCGAGGTGGCAAGTGATTCAAAGCTAAAAAATCCAAAATAATTTTTCGAATTGCTTGGCATTTCCAAACAAAGATGGAATACTCTTAGCAGGTTTAAAAGAGGCTTTCCGTGAAAATTCTGTGAGAATTTCTGACTGGCGGGCATTTAGTCTATTGATCCGTGCCCGGCTGCTGGTAATATAGCCACTTAGCGTAGTGACGCCGCTAAAGTCAAGTTTAGTATTATTAAAAAAGCTTGAAACTTAATTACAAAACATCTAAAGAAACCTTACGTTGATTCGTGATCACGAGATGGCTCTTAGAGCCCTTTGATTGCCGGCTACACAAGGAAAATTGGCGGCGTTCATTTGCAAACGCCGGTGACATCCCTGGACTGCATTTTGATTTGACTTTTAACTTATCAGAGATATAATAATTTGGATTCTGGCATACATTTAAGTAATCGTTTACTATGGAGTGCACACCTTACCGCCTTTCATTCTACATCTACAGATAGCTGTTAGTGTTTCATATTTTTTTACATTCGGTAAGAAATGATTATCATGAAACCATCCTCTGCTTAAAATACTCAGGAGTACAACTTTACAAGAGCTAAATAGGGATCGTGTGTGGCCTCAAAGGGTGTGGGTTTTGAGCAATTGGGGTCTGTAGTTGGGTATTCAATTTGAAGATTTTGGGTATAAAAGGTAATGATACACGGTTCAACATCGTTCAACATTAATAATAATCGTTCAATGATAATAATAATCTTTATTTATCCTGCTGGCACAAAAGTAACAACTGGTATAAAACCCTTGTGTGGCCAAATAAAATAACTGCTATAAACGTGTGACTAAGGATAAAAATATAAATATAATACTAAAAACTTTAAAAATATAAAACCATCAAAATGAAATTAACTATACATTATAATGTATTTCAACAATCCGTTCAACAATGTGCAACTTGTTGAACGCAACAGAGCCTGTCACTAATTTTGTTCAACAACGTTCGACATGTTGAATGGCCCATTTCAACATTAAACATGGCATGATACACTGTTTAACATTTTTCAAACAGCCGTTACAACATCTGTTGATTGACAAACGTTGAACTGTGCCTTCTGGTCTCATATTGGCCTGTGCTGGAGTCGAGAGAACACACAGAGACCGGCTTGAACGTCAACAGAAGTGAAGCCAAAAATGGCATTTGATTAATTTCAGCTTATTACCTAATCGCTAAGTTTGCAACATTAACGTTTTGTCGTTTGGTTGATTTGCTTGTCATATACTTATCTTGTGATCTAAAGGATAAGTCTAGTCAAGGCTAGTTAAGGTTTGGCCACACGTATCTTTCTCAGTTAAGTGTTCAGTTGTTATTCTTGACCGTCTAAGTGGTTAAGGCATTTAACAATAGTTCCCATGGTGGACATGTTAGAGTTGTTCAATTCAACCTCGGCCGAGGCCTAAATGAGAGCGGATGTCAGGGCTAATTTCGGTATAGGTTTCTGTTTGGTCTACTTCAGTCCGGTTGGTATATTGCTTACGTTTGTCTGGTTAACGGTTTTGTCCCAATGGTTTATAGCCTTCTGGTTCTCACGGTCCGCGAACCCAAACATGTCTACAATAATTGTAGAATAGAGATAGGTTCGTTTAAGCTTGCAGTCAGTTGACAAGTGGTGGCCTTGTAACCTACCGTCACACTAATTGAGCTTGGCGCTACATAAGAAGTACCCAATAAAGAAGACTCGGTACCAATCGTTTAGCAAGCGAGGCTTTATTACACAGAACATCTTATTGACTCTGAACACTTGAATGATACACAAAAATTGCATGAAATGATATTCTATTCTTTTTTCACTACGTTCAGCAGAATAGAATACACGTCTATGACGTGCTAAATGACTGTGCAGGTAGAAGCCGACCAGCCGTACAACCTTGAATTTGATTCAGAAAAACGGACCTCAAGACTCTCAAAATATAAGAAACAATGCGACTATACGCCGGACGCAGAGGAGGGATGAATAGTATCCCATGATGCATTGCATTTGAAACTAATATATCAAAAATTTCGTGACGTCATCATTCAGTTGACCTGCTTGCCTCGAGAGGTTCAATGGCGTCGTTCAACACTG
>JAJLRJ010000013.1:19003610-19078430 GCA_024195265.1 Dendrophyllia cribrosa | reverse complement strand
ATATCACTTCATTCGGTATTTCTGTAAATGGCAAGGACTAAATTTTATCCATTTTTATATTTGTCATTTACGCTGAGCAAGCTTTATGCGTTATTCGAGTAAATTTGTCTGTAAAGAAAAAAAAATGATATTTATGGTACCTTGCGCAACATTTAAAGATGCTTAAATTCGTTTTTTTTTACTGCTGCGTCTTCATACTGTATTGAATGACCAAACGAGCTTCCCGTTAATGCGATAGTAACAAATTATAGCTAAGAGAGGAGACATACATCCTTGCGGCATTTAAATACTTTGAGTATTGAGATAATTAATTACCATGCCCTTGATGAAAGTTCCGTATGAGGGCCGTACGCATTTGCGCGAGCGGGGTTGGAAAAAGCTGTACGGCCCTACTACAAAATCGTACGGCCTCGCTTGTTACAATTTCAAGCAGATTTGTCCCCAAATTGGTCATATGATAAAATACTCATTGACTAAGTTAGGTCGGGCCGGAAGGGAAAATATTTGGCTCTCGGTCATGGCGCAAGGACCTAAGTCGCTGCGCTCGGTCCTTGCGCCATGACAAATAAATATGTATCCTGCGCAGCGTTAATTGTAGTTACGTGAAAAAGTGTTAAGTTTAACGCTGTAAAAAGTGTTAAAAATGAAACTAATAATGCCTTGCGCCATGACCACGAGCCAAATACTTTCCCATCCGTCCCACCCACTCAGTCAATAAGTACATAATAATTGCTGCGGAACGAGCGTAGCGAGTGAGCAGCAACATAATCAGGATTTAAGAGAAATATATGAGAAAAAAATATAAGCTACGAAAAATCTCGATTTGATCGCTTTTTACCAGAATTCACTGCGCCACGCACACATTTTGGGCCAGAATTCACTGCGCCACGAGCAATAGCCTCGCTTGCTTCTTCAAGCTGTTGGCTGCGAGATTTGTAATATTTTGGTCCAACATGTGCCAGTCGTAATCGGAACTGAAGTGTCGAAGACTACCGCGAGTTGAGCGAGGACTGTGAGGCATGGTGATAGGACCGTTGGATAGCAAAGATTTTCGAAGATTGTACGGAATAAAAGACAAATTTATTTTGAAATCACTCCGACAGCGGTCGATGAGACTGAGCTGAGCGCGGGACGCGAAACCTGAGCTGAGCGCGTGGAGACGCGAATACGATACGGCTAGCTAGTAACGCAACATATTCATTATCAATAATTAAGTTAAACCTAAATTTTCACACCTTCCTCGTGGTAAACGCGTCCTTTGCTCAACAATATTCTACAGACATTGCAAGAACTTGATGCGTGAATTACAAAACAAAATTAGTCTTATCAGCTGGAGTTTTCGTCGATTCATCCCGGTTACATTTGCTTTGCTTTCCCTCAAAAAACGAAAGAGAAAATTCTGTAATACCAGCGAGGCGATAAAACAGCATTATTACAACAAATTTACCGCAGCAATCACTATCTTTTGGATACACTAGTTATATATGTTGTGGTTTAAATTTTTCTTTGGTTTAAAAATTTTCAAACCAGTTTGATTTTGATTTTCCTTTGTCTCAGATTCATTATCATAATGTGATTCAAAAGAAAACAAAAATTGAACTGGTTTAAAAAAATTTAAACCAAAGAAAAATTTGAACCACAACATATATATATATTTTTTTCAGTTGTGGAAATAGAAGGTGTTTAAAGTATCTCAAGGGATCATAGTGTTAATAGACTAGTTCTGCAAAAATACGAAACGCCATTATTTCAGCTTTATGACTTTCTTTCAAAACACGTATCATGTTTTACCTACAGCGTTAACTTTGTTTGTTACTCTTAACAACTATTACGTATCAGCCAAGATTAAGCTAAAGATCACAAGGAAGACCAATAACAAAGTAAAGAGAAGAATTTTAGAGCAGTTTTCAATTGAGTGTCGAAAGTAATTACACAATTGCTTTGGTTTTGCATTGCTACGCTTTGTGATTGGCTAAAAAATCTCGCGCCACTTTCTCGACCAATCAGAAGTAAAACCAAAACCAATCGTGACTTGCTCGCACGCGTTTTCCCGCGCTTGGCGCCGGCGACATGTAATTGCTTCGAGCTCTGATTGGTTCATTGGATTGTTTACGACTGCTGTGATTGGTCAGAGTAATTACTTTGGTTTTGGTTTTACTACACTCAATTGAAAACTGCTCTAAAAATATCATAATGCCGTGCCAACTTGGATCGAGAAAAGTAAAGGATAGGATAATGTGGTTGGGCTGTTTGGAACATGAGTATTAAATTCTGCATTCATGAACCTAGCTGAAGGCCGAGATTGAGTTGAAGTTTCAATAAATATTACCGACCTCGTAAACAAAGTGGCGTAGTCATAGTGGTTCTCATCGTTGTCCAAAGGATTGTTGTTCCGCTCCGCCCATCTGCCAAAACTCTCCAGTGTATTGCTGGCGTGGTGGTTAATAACCAGTCCAGACTAAGGGAATGATCATCAGTTAGAGTGGTCTGACTTTCTTATAATTAGCCCATGTTACGAGTTCATAATGAAGGTGAAAAAAGCAAGGAACGTGCAAAGCTACAAAACATTATAGAGCCAGGAAAGAATCAAAGGGGCTCTAAGAGCCATCTCGTGAATACGAAAGAACTTAATAATAATTTTATTTTTTTTTAAATTTTTTTTTTGTTTACAAATAAGCGTGTTCAGTTTACAAATAAGAAAACATTTTTGCGTGACATAAATATGCATTGTCTTACAACGGAATTTGTTTCTATTTGCAAACTACACAAAGATTACACAATTGCACGCATGGTTTATGGTTAACGTGATGGTTCATGGTTTTGCTGGTCGCACTGAAAGAAATACTCGCAATGTTCTACTAAAAGCGGTTGAAGTGTGTTCTCAAATAACCCACGCGGTGCGTGAATCAGTTCACCTTACAAGGAAGCGGGCGCGCCTGAACTATATCGCACGTGCAATCTTTTAGATTCAAAAATCCCCGAAAACTGTTTGTCACTCTGACTGGCTTTATCAGTTTTAAACAGTTTCACTTGGACTTTATCATGAAACATTTATTTATTTTCTACATATGCTGGGTGCGTGCGTTATCATTTTTGTTAAGGTACCCGGTAAAAGCTATAACATTGTTTCGGGATAACATTGGTATCTAAGAAATGCGCAGTGAGCCCCTAAAAACTAAATTAGTTTTCTAATTACACTGATTATACATTAATGTATGCTGTCAAATAACCCACGTGGTGCGTGAATCCGTTTTACCTTATAAGGAAATGTGCACCCCTAAACTTTTTCACGTATGCGGCAACCTTTCAGCGCCCAAGAATCGCGCGAACATTGTTTGTCTCTGATTATTAATATACAGCTGTTTCGAGCAAGGTTGTCGGAAAAAAGCGTAAAATTGCACGCGACAATCCAGAAAGGTATTGTGGGTAGTCATCTACGCTATATCCTGAAAACTCATTTATCCCAATGGCTCGCCATCTAAGATCGTCCCTGTACGGACGAGGCATCGCGGGTTTCATGTATTTATTTGACCAAGATAAAATATAATCTCTTGTGAGATTTAACTTATTAAAATTCATTGATCATATACCATATTATTTTTCGAGATTGTCGCGTGCACTTTTGCGCTTTTTTCCGACAACCTTTCTCGAAACAGCTGTATATAGATGGGCTGAGCCTAACGGCGAAGCTCTCTGAACAAAAAGCTGATGATAAGCTCAACTAAGGTGAAAGGTCGGAAGCACAAGAATTAAGATTGACGACCGGGCTATTTTTCAATTTTAGCATTTCTCAAAACAGTATTACGCGACCTCTGCACAGTACATTAATTAGACCGTACAAAAGCTCAAAAAAACAACTTTTTCTCGGTCTAGAATAATTAGTATGACTAATTTCCCAATAAAATACACCTGCTGCGTATCGAAAATTGCCCGAGAAACTGATTTAGAAATCAAAATTGCAAAAAATACACAGACATCTTTGCATAAGGCGACGCGAGTGAAGTTAAAACTGTAAGTCTTGTTTTGTTTACATAAATCGCTTTTCAACCTATGTAATGAATTAACAACAAAATGGACAACAAAATCTTCGTTTGAAAAATTTTATTCAAATATCCATTAGTTTATGTTTCAAAGCAAAACGGGTACCATGCATTAGCGCATCGAGGAGCTGTCCTCGATGAAATTCAAGATATCAATACGACTGAATTTGAGCACGTGTTATAAACATTTCTCCAAAACTAACGAGAACACAAAGAAAAAGTCACTCACCAATTGATATAAACATAAATTCCCATCGAAAAATGTAATTTCTTTTACCCTTAAGTCCCTCGGCTGCTTGGAATTTCTTTAAAACTCCGCTTTTTCGGTTGTGACTTCCGAAGAAGAAATACCGCCCCGCATGTATGTATGAAGTTCCTCGAAGCAAGATTTTATCCCTTAAAGGTCTTCTTTTTCCACTATAGCGGCTTCAGAGTATTCTTTGAAGCTTTCTCTTTTACATTTTGAATATTTTATGTGTTATTTCACCGATAAGACGAAACCATGGAAACTACGGTTTTGAAAACCAAGCACTTGCGCGACGTCGTACGGGCATGTTGGGCGACGTCGAACGCGCCCGCGGGCTAGCCCTGCGCGATGTCGTACACGCCCGCGAGCTAACCCTGCACGACGTCGCACGCGCCCGAGTAAAATTCCGTTGCCATGACCATGAAAAACGCCTTCGGCCCGCTGGAGCTCCACTAATATATTAAAATTATGTATAAAATAAACGCGGTGCATCGAACACGCCTGCGCTCTAAGCTATTGCGTTCCAGGAAAGGATCTGAATGCAACAAAATTCTCGATTTATTTAACAAGACAAGATAACTCGCTAACGTTACATAATTTAATTCTACCTATAGAATGCACTTTTAACACCATGCATGCAAATTTTATCATTTGAAATTGTTTTTGTTAATCGTGGGCAATTGAAAACCAAATAATTGTTGTTGTTTTATTTCAACAGAATCAAATATGGCTGTCAAAATAACACTGCTGTTTCTCCTACTCGTCACGTCCCCTGTGTTGATGGTGGCAAAGCGGCCGGTAAAGCCCAGAAGTAAATATCCGCGTGTATTATCTGCCAAACCATCAAATAAGGATATATTATTCGACTGTTTAATTTTCCAATTTTTAAGAACCTTTTCCTTAGTAACTTCTCAATTTATCCGTCATGTTTCGCCCAGTATTTACCTCTGAGCTCTCGTCCTGAGCGCGCACACTTACAATTTAACTTCACTCTTTTGCTAACCTGTCAAACCGGTATACGCTCGCATATTTTGCGTGTCATCAGAACGTTCAATGGGGTCATAGACGAATAATGGTCAATAATAATAACGGTTATTGGCTCGCAACTTTTTGCCATACTGCTGTGTGTGGTAAAAAAAAGTTATTGATTAAAACGTCCGCTGTTCTCTGATAAATTGCACAGTATTATAACACAGTATGCTCATAATCATCTTCTAAAAACCTTTTAAGAAGGAATAGCTCTTTGATATCAATATATGAAATGCCAAAAAGCGTTATTTGCCTTGTTTTCAGAATTCCATTGTGTCGTATCGTTTATGGTTTATGCTTTTTCCCAGGAACGTTTCTGCAATTATGAAGTGTATACGCATGTTCATTAACTGTTGAGTTGTTTTTCTATAGTCAAAAAACGCAAAAAGGGCCCAGATGACATGGCACGTGATTACGAGTAATTTGCATTTAAATCAGCTGCTCAAAATGGCGGAATCCTTGCGGTATGTGCATTCAAGGCGCGATTTTTACGGTTTTAAATTTATTCCCGGACTTTTTTCGCTTTCATCATATTATTTAGGGATTGAAGTAAGCAAAAAAGCTGAAAACTCAAAATCGAGAAAATACGTCGTCCGGGCCCTTTTCGCGTAACGCGGCCAAATATGTTTTGTCCACCCCCCTTTAAGATGTTGCCAATGACGCGGCCGACACTTGCACTGCACGATGTGGCTCATCTTGTAAGAAAACTTGTTTTTATTGTACAATCCAACTGCTACGTACCGAACGGCCAGCTTGTCCTTCTCTTCAACGCTCATCTTGTCTCGACTACTTATTCATTCACTCCAATCCTCTAACTTAAAAACTGCCCAAAACGGCCAGTTCTGGTCCACAACGGCCGGGATATTCTGTCCGCGAGTGGTTTTAGCCGAGAGAGGTTCGAATAGTCCCGGATTGTTTCCAATACAAACGCCTTTGTAGCTGTAAGGTCACGTACTTAAGGGGGCTATGTTATGGCATTTTTTTTGTTTTTATCTCAGATTGTGCTACAAGCAATTGCAAAACCAGTTGAGACATTGTGTACTGTAGTGGATATTTCGAGGATAACATGGTTTTCAACAAGTCCCCACCCCCTCCCCCCTTATCAATGTTTTACCATATCAAAATAACAGTCATCAACATTGAAATGGGGAGGGGGTCAGTAGCGCATGACATTGATTTGATTTGTGTTACGCGGTCGCTTTTATACGGGAATGAACTTTTCTTTTGGAAAGTGTCTCAACCTTTTTGCAACTGTTTGTAGAATTAAAACTGAGAATCTTACTTCAAACACGAAAATTATCTTAGAACACCAGAATAAAAAGGAGAAAATAAGTAGAAAGAATAAATCATAATCAGTTTTTATCACATTTTCCAAAACACATTGAACGAACTTGAAAAAATTGGCTGTTGCAATCCATTTTCATCCTGGCCATCTGTAGTCAGAGACACTTGGTTATAGTTTCATTATACTCGTAAAGCAATTTCAAACAAAACTGGACCGTCATTATTTTTGCGTTTCCACTGATATAAATATGTCTTTCAGCTTTTTAAAATAACGCTTAAAATGGTGACATGGCCCTTTTAAACTTTTCTTTAAATTATGGACTATAGTTAGAAAAAATACCGAAAAAGAAATTGGCAAAATAATCAAGTTTAAGGCCCTCAACGTTCAGAAAAAAATTGTAAGGAATTGTGTGGAGAAAGGTTACTAGATAGCAAGGTCTTGCCATGTATTAACAACTTTTTCAATCCATAGAATCCCTTCAATATTTCACATATTAACCAAATCTTCATAAAAACTCATTATTTTATTTTATTATTTAAAAAGGGTACTGTCACCTATTTTTAATATCGCTTTAAAAAGCTAAAAGAATTATTTAAATCAATGGTTTGAACTAGGAGTATCTCTAGTATCTCTAGGAGTATCTCTAGTCTGTCGAGTGTGATTGTCCGGGTTAGTGAAGTTCTGAAAAGAACTGTTGTTATTGACATTAACTGACGTACCGACAACCTGAGCGGAAGTTATCTTCAGAGTCAGTTGTAAATGTAAATAGTCAGTTGATGTTATATACGTCTGGTTATTGCTGTCGTTGGTCAGTTTAGCCAATTTCTGTCGTTGTATTGTTTGTCAAATTTGTCGGTGAGTTCAGTCTATTGTTTTTCTGTTCTGTTGACAAGTCGTTTGTAGGCCGCTGGTAGCTGTTGGCATCGGTTCAGTGGTGTCTGTTCTAAGGAAACCTAACAACATTGATCAGGGGTTTTTGAACAGTTAATATACTAGGCGCACTGAAACTGTAACGGATGAACGACCTGGATGGACATGGCTTGCAACTTTTTATCTTGGTTCTTGAAAAATAAAAAAGGTTGCCAAAAGGGTTACTGAATTATTAAACATTTTCGTTTTGACTTATAAAACTAAAAATCGTGATAAGTTTGATAAAAAATATTGAGTTACTATAAATTGTTTTTTAATGCTCAGGTTGTCCAGTAGGCTGGGTGAGAAATGGAGACAAGTGTTAATTCATCGACGATACTCCAACCCCGAAACTGGCAGATGCTCGAGCGCCGAGCGGCGTGCCAGGATATGGGGGGAGACCTTGCTATAATCAAATCGGCAGAAGAAAACGAATTCATTCATAACCTGTTATTGCAGCAGACTACAACCACCGTGTTTGGCGCGTGGCTTGGATTCAGGCGAATTAAACGGGATTCGAAGATCTACTGGCATGATGACACCTTTGTAGAGGGGGGGTATACGAATTGGGAACAAGGTGAACCCAACAGGATTCAGCTGTATCGGCAGAACGAGGATTGTGGAAACATTTACGCCACCACAGGATCATGGAGTGATTTTTTCTGCGATTTCTCTTTGGGCAATCCTCAGGACGGTTGGACCAGTGATGACTCGCCAGTCGTTCTTTGCCAGAAGCCCTTTTGAGGCGACTAGTTCATCGTTAAAAATGGTTTAACTATGAACGTAACTTGAGAAAAGGACCATATTGATCAAGTTAAATTTAGAAAGATGCCATGTTAAAATATCCCGTTGATTTTTATTTGAAAAAGCGTGACATTCGCTTGATACATGGTCAAATTGTGTTATTAGTTGTCCCAAGTCAGATGAAAAAATTAAAGTGGTGTTGGAAAAGTACAATGTTTGTTTGTCGTTATTCTAACAATGAGGTCCAATAATAACGTTAACTCTATAGTTCCACAGGCTTGCCATCCTTTGTTTGTGTGGTGGATCACAGACTTACCATCCGTTGTTTGTGTTGTGGACCACAGGCTTACCATCCTTTGTTTGTGTGGTGGACCACAGGATTACCATCCTTTGTTTGTGTGGTTGACTGTGCTTTTAAACGGCTGGCTCAGATAACGATGAAAGAAAAACGCTCAGAAATACGTTGAACTTTGTTGTTGTTTATAATGGTTTGCGAGAGCAGTTTTACAAACTTGAGGTTTGGTTCACTTTATTTCTTATTCTAGAATGTAAGTTGGGATTCTTGACATGCATGTATATTTAACAATTAGATTATGAGCTCGAGATTTATATCGCATGATAGTTGATGAGGGCGAAGCCCGAATCAACTTTCCCGCATAGAAATCAACAGCGAATAATCTAATCGTTTTAGTACTTAACAACAAGACAGGCGCGCGTTTTTATTGACGAGTGATAAATAACAACCGCATACACTTACTTTCTACAACAGGATAAATAAAAAAAAGAATAGATATTGAGTAGTGTAGCTATTCGTGATAAAACGTTAGTAGATTTTTAATAATGTATGTTATATTATGTTATATTATATTATTAGTGATATTGTTCAATTTACAATATTTTTTTCCATATTTGCGTGGCGTGCCTGTGAATTAGCTAATCGATAGCCAAGTGCTCGTCTACTTTGTTGGGAGTGAGAGGGTTAAGGTGGCCTCCGCTGTTATTTCGGGCGCACTTGTCCATGACAAACTTTAGGTCATAACTTTTTCGGCTCTAAAGCGATGCCTATAAAACTAAGTTGCTTTGGCTGAAAAAAAAATTGCCTGAGGAGTGTGGGAAAAAATGTGATTTTTCCCTTGAGATGTGCCAGAATTTCGTACATACAGAGCTATACTAAGGACTCTTTAAGGTAAGTGATTTATATTCCCGAAAACCGCAAAACTGGCACGTCGGGCTGATTCACACCGACAATATTACTGCATTGCAGTAGAAGTAGAATTCAGGGATTCTATCTAGGATTTTTCATTTAAGAAAGAAGTCCTGAGTTGCTAAAGGCCATGTTTTTCTAGGGGGTCCAGGGGCATACCCGCATTTTTTAAATGAATATAGGAAGATTTGAAAATGAATATAGTGCGGTTTGAGACAAAATTTTGAAATTACATTTTTGTGCTCCGGTAAAGCAAAAACGTGTTTCAGCATACAGGAACCTCTTTTTATTATTTCCCTTTAAGCGCTATAAAGTAAATAGAATCGGTAAACATGAATACTATGAAGAGAACATCAGTTGATTTATTTGAGCTTGCCAGCAGCACGTTTTCAATTTCTAGTAATGCATGTTACTTCCTTAAGTGCTGATTTGTCTGAAGTTAATTTTAATTTCATGCTGCCATAAACTGACGTTCACTTGCAAACTAACAGAAATTTATTAAAGTAAATTTAGGAAGCAACCTTAATTATATAATCATTTTGCAATGATTAAAACATGTTAATTTTAAATTATTTTCTAGAGTTTAGAGAAACGGTTGACTCCTACGCAGCCGTTATTTGGGTGTAGGAGCGTTGCGTGACAATCTAATAAAGGCTGCGTTGGAGACTAGAAAAACAATAAAGTGCATTAATATTCGTCGTGGATGCCAGATGTTTACACTTATAGGAGTATCCGGCCCGTTTGAAGCTTGCCAAAAATGGAGGAATGAGAGGAGGAGGTTTATTAATAGTCTAAAGATCGACACATGTCATTCTCTTGTTTCCAGCTCTGTTTTTATCTCTTGGAGTACTTCCTTGTAAAAACTACATAAAGGTCACTTCTTAGGAAGGAATTCAGTTGTTCAATTTTAATTTGGGAAGATAGCAGGGAAGCTGTCCAGCTAGAGACTTTGAAGTTTCAATATATAAGTAAGAAAGTTATTGTCTCTATTTTCTAACGGTTTATGCCTGTTAACTGTTCAGTTTTTTATTTCTTCATCTGATGAATCATTTCAACAAATACTGTTTTGTGTGAAATGCGTCCAACATTCATATTTTTCGTAGTAAACGTAGCTAATACAATAATACAAGTTTCCGAAAATTCTTGAAAAAATCTCTAAGTTTCTTGAAAAACATTTCCAGAAGCTCTAAATATCTAAAAAAATTCTCAAATTTGTAATGCATACGATCCGTTGGTACATGCTGACGTGATTGTTTTGAAATTAAGGACACGCTCGTCAAACGGGCTTAAACATTTGAACTGTCAGAAACACACAGTATGCTGTAAATGTAGCAAAATATTCTATATATCTCAACGTTTTTAGGCTAAAAATCTGCAACGTCTCTAAATATTTACTCTGCATTCTTATCCTCAGAACAACGAGTAACAGAGTTCCGGTCGGTGACTAATCGTGCGACTATTAAATTATGGATATCAAGTTGCTGTCCGTTCTTGTGATCATGTTTACTGCTGTCACTACTATGGCAGCACCAGGTTAGTTATCATTTGCTTACGCTGCGTGGCCTAGACGGATCTTCAGTGATCATTTCGTGCCAGAAACCGTCCTCGAAACGCCGTCGATTTCTTGAAGCGCAGAATTCCTGGTTCTGTTGTTGCTCCACAAAGTCATTGGCCGTTTTTATGCTTGAGACGTTAAAGTCGTCCAGATTCAATTAACGTCTCAGACGTTAAATGCGTCTGGTATAAAAACGGGACGCTTTAAAGTAGATGGTCACAGGGAAAAACACATGATTTTCTAAAGAAAACTATTCTCGGAAGTGACTGGATACGACTAAAGTCGTCCCCAAATAAATTTTAAGAGCACGAATATACAAATAGGGCTAAATCCGTCCTCTTTAAGGCCGTCCCGTTTTTATACTAGACGTATTTAACGTCTAAGACGTTTAAGTCGTCTGTTAAGTGCGTCTGAACGACGCACTTAAAAGAAGATGTTAAAGTCGTCAGACGTTAAATCCGTCTGGCTTATTTTCCGTTTTTATACAAGACGTTAAAGTCGTCTCGAGACGACTTTAACGTCTCAGACGATATTAACGTCTGTAGCATAAAAACGGCCATTTATGGTCATTTATCCAGTAATTTTTGGAATTATTTTTTCGTCGTATTGCTGAAAGAAAGAGAAAATCACCCGTTTATTGATATATTATTATTATTGTTTTTATTATTATTATGTTGTTATTGATATATTACATGGTACTGCTAGTCGACTATGGTCATCGCATCTAGAGGCCGGCTTCGCCCTTGTTGGAAGATCATGGGTAAACTGATAGGGCAAACATGCGCACCAAATACACAGTGTTAATCCAGTGAATTGAAAACTTACGACACAAGGAAGAAGATTATACTCATCAAATTTACGGAATGTGGCTGTGTTAGAAAGCGTGCATTTATTATTTTTGTTTTTCATGCATTTGTCTGTAAATTTTTCCGTGGACTTACACTGTTGTTGTTGTTTTTTTTACAGGCTGTCAATACACCCGCGGTAACTGTTATTTTATCTTCGATTTTCCAACCCCGAAACAGGCAGATGCGCGAGCGCTGTGCCAGATTAAAGGGGGAGATCTTGCTATAATCAAATCGGCAGAAGAAAACGAATTCATTCGTAAGCTGGTAATACGTCAGACAGAGTCACTCTCTTTGGCGCGTGGCTTGGGATCGAACGGAAAGAAGTGAGCACCCCAAAGGCGCCTGTTGTGCAAGCTAAAGTGGACTCGGACTTCTACTGGATTGATGACACTCCAATAGAGGGGGGGTATACGAATTGGGCACCAAACGAACCGAACGACTATAGGTATAATGAGGATTGTACAAACATGTATGGCAATAAATCGGCCTTATCAGGAAAGTGGAATGACTTTCCCTGCGATTTCACTTTGGGCTCCCTAGATGGGACCAAGGAAGAATCGCCAGTCGTTCTTTGCCAAGTGCCCCTTATAAAACGTCTTGATTATACTTAAGTTAAAATGGTAACATGTTAAAATAACGGCATTGATTTTTTAATTGTAAGAGCGTGACTTCCGCTCGATACACGGTCAACTTGTATTATAAGTTTATAAATTTAAAGTTTATCATGTTAATAAAACCCATTGATTTTTATTTGTAAGGGCGCGACATTTGCTCGCTACATGTCAACTTCCCGGGGGGGGGGGGGGGGGGGGGATGACTCCCATATAAAAATGACGGGGGTGCTCGTCGGAAATTTTCGAAAAATACCCTAAAAGGTACCAGAATCACGTTTGATGGGCATGGCTAAAAATAATTTTTACCCCTAAGAGGTACCAATTCTAAACCAACACATGTCATATTCTGTCATATTTTTCGGCTCATACCCCAAAAGGTACCGCGATAATTCTAACGGTGGTCATTTTAGATTTTGACCCCTAAAAGGTACGGCGAGCACCCCCGTCATTTTTATATGGGAGTCCCCCAGTAGTATACAGAATAGCGGTTCTGCAACCGGTGGATCATGTGGATCATGTGGATCAAGCGGGTCCGCATATATTAAGCAATTTAAGCGGGAAAATGACATCATCGTGGTAAACAATAGGGTTAGAAGGCTTGTTTAAGCTTGCCCAGTCAGTAAAGTATGACGTGATGGTTATAAATACGGTAGTTTTATATGGGTGTTTGCTTTCTTCTAATTTTTTTTTTTTTTTTTGTGTGTGTGTTTTGTATTGTCAGCAAAATAATGGTATTATAGAATTGTATTATGAAAGCGGGTCTGTACAGATTAAAAAGTTATAGGTTCATTGTCTCTTCTATCAACAACTTTGACATCCTAATAAATCGTTTCTAATTTTTTCTCTAGTAAGTGATTGGTTTAAAAGGGGTTTTTGATCGATTTCATGTTGTAAGTTTAAAGAGGGCCATTCGATTCCTAATTTGTGATGTGTTAATCTCAGTAGATGTATTGACTGAATTAAATATATGCGTATCTACCTTCTGTACATAACACCCATGGGAGCGCTCTGTTATGGTCCAAATGCAAATGTAGAACACCGTTGAAGGTTTGTAGTTTAGATTACCGCATAACGAAAAAACACCCAGACAGTTATCATTTCAATTTGTATTTATTTGATATGTTCATCAACGTTCCAAAGGTAGTTAAAAGGTAAGTCAACAAATCTAAAGTTCCGAGTGATATTTACATACAGCTACACACATTTTTTTTTTTTTTCATTCCACTGTGTATCGTGTGACTTAAATTTAGCTTGAATTGCGTTCATATCAACATTGCGTGCTCGATGAAATAAATAGAATAAGCAGTAGTCTCCATCGACGGTCTGCAAAACATTAATTACAAAACTTATGAAAGAGAATAAAAGCGGTGAAATCGACTAGCAGACTTAAAAGCGTAAACATAATTCCGTTCATACTTCCAATGACACCGAAAACAAACTTAAAAGCGTAAACATAATTCCGCACTTCACGACGATAAAACGGCAGTCTGTGAAATTAAAAAAAAAAAGTTATGAAAGAGGTGATTATTGAAAGCAATGTTCAATGAAAGCAACGAAAGCAATATTTGAATGATATAAGAAATCGTCTAGCAAGCTTAAAAGCGTAAGCACAATTCCGCACTTCACGACGATAAAACGGCAGTCTGTGAAATTAAAAAAAGTTATGAAAGAGGTGATTATTGAAAGCAATGTTCAATGAAAGCAATGTTTGAATGATATAAGAAATCGTCTAGCAACCTTTAAAGCTTAAGCACAATTCCGCACTTCACGACGATAAAACGATGGTCTGCAAAACATTAATTACAAAACTTATGAAAGAGAATAAAAGCTGTGAAATCGACTAGCAGACTTAAAAGCGTAAACAAAATTCCGTTCATACTTCCAATGACATCGAAAACAAACTTAAAAGCGTAAACATAATTCCGCATTTCATAGGGTTAGAAGGCCTGTTTAAGCTTCCCCAGTCAGTAAAGTATGATGCGATGGTTATAAATACGGCAGTTTTGTATGCGTGTTTGCTTAGAGCAACTCGGAGCAACTCAGAGCAACTTAGAGCAACTCTGAGCAACTCAGAGTATTAACTCAGAGCAACTCAGAGCAACTCAGAGCAACTCAGAGCAACTCAGAGCACAAGAGCGAGCGACTCAGAACATTTGAGTAAGAAACTCAGAGCACTTGAGCGAGCAACTCAGACCATTTGATTGAGCAACTTAGAGTAACTCGGAGCAACTCAGAGCAACTCAGAGCAACTCAGAGTAACTCAGAGCAACTCAGAGCAATTCATACGATGATACAGGGTCGATAACAGATGAGACTTACTCTTTCAAACTCAATATTTCAAGAATGACATTTATTAAAGACAATTGCAAAATAATGCATTACAGAAAATCACGTATAAAAACTATCGTAGTATTTTCTCCTTTTTGCTGTGTAAGTCAAGTCTTCATCTTCATTCGACGTTTCTTTAGGTACTAGATCCTCCTGGTCAAACAGTCTGTTCAATAAATATTTTCGTGTATTGACTGCTGCTTCAGCGGCCTCCGCATAATCCATGTCACCATCTTGCATAAAGCTATGTAATGTTTTCATGACCTTTTTATGCAGTGGGTCAGTTCTAAGATCACGATACCACTTTAGATAGTGCAGATACAACCTTCGTAGCCTCTTTCTGTAAACAGGGAGTAAAAGATTGGATGCTTGAACCTCCGCAACGTCTTGTGGCAAACCCTGCATCGTGTTCTCTTTCACCTGCTCTTCCCAGGTTGAGCTAAGATCATTAATAACTTCCTCACGTAACTTATCCCAAGCATCAGTATCATCATTTTCGGCGTCACTAGCTATGCTTTTCTGGTCTTCGTCTTCGTCTTCATCTTCGTCTTCGTCATCATCACCATCGCCATCATCATCATCATCTCATCATCATCATCATCATCATCATCATCATCAGAATCATCACCATCTTTCTCTTCTTCTTCTTTCTTCATCCGACGCATTGCCTTTTCATATTCCTCAAATGGGTTTTCATCATAACAAGTATCTGGAGAATTCTCTCCCATTCTATACTGGCTGGTCATCTCTTCTTGTTGTTGCTCTGAACGTTTATTACAACATTGCTTCTCGTGCCTATCTCTGTTGTATTTTCGGCTAAATACCCCTTCACAGAATTGACAAGAATGCATATTGATCCACGATGGTTACTCGATGATGACTTGTTGTAAAATGAATACAGACACATCACCTTGCTTACTTATATAACTGTCACTCAAAAGGGTTTTGTTAATTGAGCATGTCCTTTTGTTAAGCCCATAAGAAAGAGATGTGCCACGTATGCAAGGGAGGAACACACCCTTATGGTCAAGGTGGAAATGGATTGGGAGGAATGTTTCGTTCTCTCTTTCGAACAGCAACGCCTCTTCTCAAGACCGCTGCAAAGAGGCGTTGCAAAGAAAGTGGGAACGAAACATTCCTCCCAATCCATTTCCACCTTGACCATAAGGGTGTGTTCCTCCCTTGCATACGTGGCACATCTCTTTCTTATGGGCTTAACAAAAGGACATGCTCAATTAACAAAACCCTTTTGAGTGACAGTTATATAAGTAAGCAAGGTGATGTGTCTGTATTCATTTTACAACAAGTCATCATCGAGTAACCATCGTGGATCAATATGCATTCTTGTCAATTCTGTGAAGGGGTATTTAGCCGAAAATACAACAGAGATAGGCACGAGAAGCAATGTTGTAATAAACGTTCAGAGCAACAACAAGAAGAGATGACCAGCCAGTATAGAATGGGAGAGAATTCTCCAGATACTTGTTATGATGAAAACCCATTTGAGGAATATGAAAAGGCAATGCGTCGGATGAAGAAAGAAGAAGAAGAGAAAGATGGTGATGATTCTGATGATGATGATGATGATGATGATGATGATGATGATGATGGCGATGGTGATGATGACGAAGACGAAGATGAAGACGAAGACGAAGACCAGAAAAGCATAGCTAGTGACGCCGAAAATGATGATACTGATGCTTGGGATAAGTTACGTGAGGAAGTTATTAATGATCTTAGCTCAACCTGGGAAGAGCAGGTGAAAGAGAACACGATGCAGGGTTTGCCACAAGACGTTGCGGAGGTTCAAGCATCCAATCTTTTACTCCCTGTTTACAGAAAGAGGCTACGAAGGTTGTATCTGCACTATCTAAAGTGGTATCGTGATCTTAGAACTGACCCACTGCATAAAAAGGTCATGAAAACATTACATAGCTTTATGCAAGATGGTGACATGGATTATGCGGAGGCCGCTGAAGCAGCAGTCAATACACGAAAATATTTATTGAACAGACTGTTTGACCAGGAGGATCTAGTACCTAAAGAAACGTCGAATGAAGATGAAGACTTGACTTACACAGCAAAAAGGAGAAAATACTACGATAGTTTTTATACGTGATTTTCTGTAATGCATTATTTTGCAATTGTCTTTAATAAATGTCATTCTTGAAATATTGAGTTTGAAAGAGTAAGTCTCATCTGTTATCGACCCTGTATCATCGTATGAATTGCTCTGAGTTGCTCTGAGTTACTCTGAGTTGCTCTGAGTTGCTCTGAGTTGCTCCGAGTTACTCTAAGTTGCTCAATCAAATGGTCTGAGTTGCTCGCTCAAGTGCTCTGAGTTTCTTACTCAAATGTTCTGAGTCGCTCGCTCTTGTGCTCTGAGTTGCTCTGAGTTGCTCTGAGTTGCTCTGAGTTAATACTCTGAGTTGCTCAGAGTTGCTCTAAGTTGCTCTGAGTTGCTCCGAGTTGCTCTAAGCAAACACGCATACAAAACTGCCGTATTTATAACCATCGCATCATACTTTACTGACTGGGGAAGCTTAAACAGGCCTTCTAACCCTATGAAATGCGGAATTATGTTTACGCTTTTAAGTTTGTTTTCGATGTCATTGGAAGTATGAACGGAATTTTGTTTACGCTTTTAAGTCTGCTAGTCGATTTCACAGCTTTTATTCTCTTTCATAAGTTTTGTAATTAATGTTTTGCAGACCATCGTTTTATCGTCGTGAAGTGCGGAATTGTGCTTAAGCTTTAAAGGTTGCTAGACGATTTCTTATATCATTCAAACATTGCTTTCATTGAACATTGCTTTCAATAATCACCTCTTTCATAACTTTTTTTAATTTCACAGACTGCCGTTTTATCGTCGTGAAGTGCGGAATTGTGCTTACGCTTTTAAGCTTGCTAGACGATTTCTTATATCATTCAAATATTGCTTTCGTTGCTTTCATTGAACATTGCTTTCAATAATCACCTCTTTCATAACTTTTTTTTTTTAATTTCACAGACTGCCGTTTTATCGTCGTGAAGTGCGGAATTGTGCTTACGCTTTTAAGCTTGCTAGACGATTTCTTATATCATTCAAATATTGCTTTCGTTGCTTTCATTGAACATTGCTTTCAATAATCACCTCTTTCATAACTTTTTTTTTTTTAATTTCACAGACTGCCGTTTTATCGTCGTGAAGTGCGGAATTATGTTTACGCTTTTAAGTTTGTTTTCGGTGTCATTGGAAGTATGAACGGAATTATGTTTACGCTTTTAAGTCTGCTAGTCGATTTCACCGCTTTTATTCTCTTTCATAAGTTTTGTAATTAATGTTTTGCAGACCGTCGATGGAGACTACTGCTTATTCTATTTATTTCATCGAGCACGCAATGTTGATATGAACGCAATTCAAGCTAAATTTAAGTCACACGATACACAGTGGAATGAAAAAAAAAAAAAATGTGTGTAGCTGTATGTAAATATCACTCGGAACTTTAGATTTGTTGACTTACCTTTTAACTACCTTTGGAACGTTGATGAACATATCAAATAAATACAAATTGAAATGATAACTGTCTGGGTGTTTTTTCGTTATGCGGTAATCTAAACTACAAACCTTCAACGGTGTTCTACATTTGCATTTGGACCATAACAGAGCGCTCCCATGGGTGTTATGTACAGAAGGTAGATACGCATATATTTAATTCAGTCAATACATCTACTGAGATTAACACATCACAAATTAGGAATCGAATGGCCCTCTTTAAACTTACAACATGAAATCGATCAAAAACCCCTTTTAAACCAATCACTTACTAGAGAAAAAATTAGAAACGATTTATTAGGATGTCAAAGTTGTTGATAGAAGAGACAATGAACCTATAACTTTTTAATCTGTACAGACCCGCTTTCATAATACAATTCTATAATACCATTATTTTGCTGACAATACAAAACACACACACAAAAAAAAAAAAAAATTAGAAGAAAGCAAACACCCATATAAAACTACCGTATTTATAACCATCACGTCATACTTTACTGACTGGGCAAGCTTAAACAAGCCTTCTAACCCTATTGTTTACCACGATGATGTCATTTTCCCGCTTAAATTGCTTAATATATGCGGACCCGCTTGATCCACATGATCCACATGATCCACCGGTTGCAGAACCGCTATTCTGTATACTACTTCCCCCCCCCCTCCCGGGGTCAACTTATGTTATTAGTTGTTCCGAGTCAGTTAAAAAAATAAAAGTGGTGTTGAAAAGTACAATGTATGTTTCTCGTTATTCTAAATATGGGGACCTACGATAATCACGTGAACTATATGGACACACAGACACACCATCCTTTGTTTGTGTGGTGGATTGTGCCCTGTTTCAAATGGCTGAATTGGTTATAAATTTAATACGCTCAAAAATACGAATACGCTGTTGAACCTTGTTGTTATGTATTATGTATAAATTATAGCGGTTTGCCAGAGCGGTTTTACAGACTTGAAGTTTGACTCACTTTATTTCTTATTCTAGAATGCAAGATACAGCATGTTTTTTACTTTTACGGCTGATTCTCATGTAACTACATGTATATAATTACGCCCGAATAAAAGATTAACCCTTTCACTCCCAGAGTCAATTATGGAGACATGAAGTGTAGTTCTAACTTTTGAGTCTCTCAACGAAATCCCAGTCATCCTATGGTGTGACCATTCAATATATTTAATAACAATATTTTACAAAATAAAATTTGGAATTTTGCTTGAATTTTGATGTTTGGCACTGTTGGGAGTTAAGGCGGGACTTAACCTAAACGCCATTTTTCCGCCACTTGACATGGCTTTAATGGAAATACCTCGTTCACGTTTCAAGCAATCCAAAAACTCTATGCTCATCTCGTGAATCTATGTTGTGGGTTGTTTTGTGAATTTTTGGGTGATTTTTGGGTATGTTTGGGATAGTTTTTCTAGAAGGATTGGTAAAATTAAGAGAAATAAGAAATATTGAAGATTTAGTGAAGTTTTAAAATTAGAATTTGCCCTTTTAATTCATAGAGGAAACACTTTGTCACCAGAAGGCATTAACCGAAGGAACGAACGCTGAACTTATTTTTATATCATACACTATATATGTCATATATTATTTTTATCTTATGTTTACAAGTGCGCTGTCTACATGTCATGTATTAGCCAATCACTATTTATAACCATGTAATTTTCAAATTTTAGGAGCCGTTACAATATTTTCTTTCAGTACAGCCCTGGCCCTGAGGAAGACTAATACTATTAGTCGAAATATTGGCCATTAATAAATCTGCCCTTTGCCGTAGTGCCAGCCTTGCATTCAGTTTTGTATTTTCACATTCAAGTGACGCCTGGCACGAGATCTTTCATAAGGAAGATCCGGCAACTACCAGCACGTTTAATTTCTGCGTCGTGTGGACCTCTGCATTCAAAGATTTTTTTAATAATTAATAGACGGACACCAAGTTAGTCCACTAGCAACCTGGGGTGCTCTTACGTGGGTATCAACTGTCTATTGGTGTTCCAAAAACCATTTTCTTTCTTCTATCCCTTCTTAAAACCTCTTCAGTCAAATTTCATTCAAATTTAGGGGAAAAAAATTAAGAGGCCAAGAAAAAAATGTTGATCACTCGACTGAACGAAAAAGGCGCCAAAATCATGGTTTTCGTGTGTCGCAGTGTTCCCCGGGCAGTGTTCCTTGGCGAAGTTAAATGAGCCTGTACACAGTTCAGTTGTTAAAACCGTCATCCTGGCCCCGGTTGTTCAAAAGGTGGATAGCGCTATCCACCGGATAAATCACTATCCAGTGGATAAGCATTAGAAAAACCAGTTGTGTTATCCACTAGATAGTGATTTATCCGGTAGATAGCGCTATTCACCTTTTGAAAAACCGGGGCCAGACAATTATCTTGGCGATCATTTTCTCTAAGAGATTTGGGTATAAATAACTTTTCGGTTCTCTATCCCAGTCTCTTCTCTTCCTTAGCCCAGGCTTTTCCGCCTTAACTCGGCCAATATGGCGGCGCGAGGATGTGGATTCTGCGTTGTCGTTGAATAAAGACTATGAAATGTTCCAGTTATCTCAAGAATGGAAGAATCGTATTATATCGGTGTTGATGTCGGTACCGCTAGCGTAAGGGCAGCTCTTGTTTCAAGTGATGGCAAGATCGTAACGTGTTCCACCCGTCCTTTACAAATATGGCTGCCTCTGTCGGATTACTATGAACAGTCGTCGGAAGATGTATGGCGTAATGTCTGCGCAGTCGTTAAGGTACGATTTGTACATGCCCCGCAGCACTTATAAAGTGATATTGCTTGTCATATAAAGTCAATTCCCTGTTGCAAACAGCCCGGGGGGAGGGACCCCAATATAAAAATGACGGGGGTCCTCGTCGTACCATTTAGGGGTCAAAATTTGTAGATTGGTACCCGCTTGAATAAGGTGCTAAAATCTAAAATGACCACCGTTAGAATTGTCGCGATACCGTTCAGGGTATTGAGCCGAAAAAAAAAAATGACAGGAACTATTTTTCAGTCAACTTGTTTTTATTGCTGTCTCAATCATGGTTTAAAACTGGTACCACAGGTAGCCCAAGCTATATGTGTCACAGAACCGTTACGAGCGAAATTATAAGGATTTGTATGACGAAAAACGGTCCATTCCAGGAGTTAAAAAATACGAACAAGATTTCAATAAAAATTGCCTACCGTACTTCGCTTGTGTATTTCCTTGCCTCTTGTGTGGTTTTTGGGGCGATTTAGAGCGTTTCCAGTGAGTTTTAGTTCCATTGCTTTCTCTCTATATATCCATTGTTTAATGAGGATGGTTTACACTAGCAATGGAATCAGAGTGTTATAATGTATCAGTCAATTCTAAGCAAGATCAACCCCGCCAACCCTGCCCCCCCAGGGCCGAAAAGTCATCGTGAGTTGGGGTTTTCTTGTTTACACTAGATCTATATAAAAATAAATGAACACTCATACCTTTCAAATTAAACCAATTTTAATAGGACAAAAAAATAATATTTATATAGCGCTTATACATCGCTGTTCTCAAAGATACAGTGAACCTACTTTACATTAACGCAACATTTTCACACACTCCAGAAGCTGGAGAGAGAAAAACCAAGCACTGTGACAGGTGATGCTTGTAGAGGAGAAAGTATCAACTTTTATAAAACAACAACCATTTCACATACTTGACAAAAACTTGTTCCATTCCTTATCCCTCAAAGATAAGCGACAGTCGTGTGATTACCCATACTGGGACTACCGTATACTGACTCAACATTTTTATGGCAGTGAAGTGGTTAGTGTAATTTTGCATGTACATGTAATGTTTCCCCCTTTTTGCTACCCTTTCTAATAATACAACTTCAAATTGTGCTATCTTTTCAAATACTATGAGAGTGAAAAAAGACACTCCTTTTGGGCAGAGCCTCCCCCTAGAGTCCATTGTCCCTAATTTTAAACTCCTGTATGAATTTTCAGGAAGTTTCTTCTGCAGTTAGCAGTGACAAGGATTTCATCCAAAAGATAAGAGGCATTGGTTTTGATGCCACGTGCTCTCTGGTGGCTCTAGATTCTACTGGGTGCCCTGTGACTGTCAGCCCCTCACAGGATCCCCAAAGAAATGTAATTATGTGGCTGGATCACAGAGCAATGGATCAAACACAAAGAATCAATGACACAAAACATAAGGTATTGTCTTATGTTGGCGGATCTGTCTCACCAGAGATGGAGATGCCTAAGTTGCTTTGGTTGAAAGAGAATTTGCCTGAGGAGTGTTGGAAAAGATGTGATCTTTTCCTGGAACTGCCAGAATTTCTTACATACAGAGCTACTAAGGACTCTTCAAGGTGAGTGATTTATATTCCCAAAAACCACAAAACTGGCACGTTGGGCTGCAGGTTCACACCACCAATAGGGAGCTTTAGCAACCATGACTACAATGGCAGTGAGAACAGCACAAAACAATAGGTTTGATGAGCAAAAATATTACATTTCTTAGCAGTTCCCTGCAAAACAACAATGTCAAATGATCAAATTATAGGTTTTGTGAAGAACATGAACACACTATGTTCAATTTTACTTTCTCTATTTGAACTTGAATGCCATCACAGTCTGAATTCAGCTCCTTGACAATTCAGTCACATCAGACAAATTTAACAAAATGGAACAATTGCAAAGTAATTTCAAAGAGCGTGAATTCTTTTTTTCAATGATGTTTTCCTTGCTGTTAATTGCTGTCATGGTTGCCAAAGCTCAAGTGTTATTATTACTGCAGAGCAGTAGAAGTAGAATTCTAGAAGAAGTCTTGAGTAGCTGAAGGCCATGTTTTTCTAGGAGGAGTCCAGGGGCATACCCGGCCCCCCAGTAATTTTTTGAAATGAATATGCGCTGATATGGAATCTACAATGTAGTCCATTTTGAGACACAATTTTGAGATAATGTTTGTATGCTCTGGTAAAGCCTAACCTAGCCTGTCATACGGCCAGCAGTTTATAGTACTTCATGTTCCTTGTCATATAGTGTCCTTTAACAGAGAATGCCAACTTTATGTAAACTGACCTGGATGATCTTTTTTGATATACATGTATTTACTTAATGTATACAGTCAAACCTGTATTTAGCAGCCTCCCTCGTGACTTGGCTGCTTAATGCAGGTTCATTAAAAATACTTTGTGGATGTGGTCAAATGTCAATTTTTTGAACGTACAATATTATAATAACACAATCAAGTGACCTCTACCTTGTAACTGTGGTGGCAATTGGTCACCACAAGCTTAAGTTATGAAACTCTAGAGTTTCAGGAGTTGGATGTTGCAAAACTGCCTCTTAACCATATTTCCACCCTAATAAAATGACAAACAAGTATGATGGATACTTTCTATTCAAGTGTGGCCGCCTAATACAGGCAGGTAAAAGTAACAAAGACAGACAAACGTAGTACTGATAATGATAAAGGACGGCCACGACCGCTTAATACTTTGTATGGGTGAACATTTGGGACTATAAAAATACTGGCCAGTTAATAAATGGTGGCCGCTTAATACAGGGCCGTTATTAATACAGGTTCAACTGTATACAAATAGTATAATCGAATGTAAAAACTTTTTTTTTGGGGGGGTGGGGGGGGGGGGGGGGGGTTGGTGAAGAAGTTTCCATCCCTGAAACATCCCTGAGATCTCCTCCAAAGCTTGGGATGACTTGATGTGAATTTGTGCCTGGCTTGGTTCTGTAAAAATGTACCAGTGATATAGTCTGTCACTTATTGATTGTTTTGGTTGGGGGGAGGGGGGGGGGGGGGGGGGGGGGGGGGGGGGGGGGTAATACATTTCTTGCTCCAGAAAGGGTGGGGGGCTTATTAGAGAGGGAGGGCATATTTGAGAGGGGGTCTTAATAGAGGATTCACAGTATAGTTCTATGTTATAAAAGTTAAGTCATTGCTAAAATATACCACAAGCCCTTAACCCTGTAGTATGCAGGTTCCCCGGTTAACAGTCTCAAATCTGATCAGTCTAGCCCTGATAATAGATAGATAGGTAGATGGATAACTTCATTTGTACACAGTAATTCCATTCAGGATACACGACGGCTATACATAATAAATTAGAAATAATTTAAAAATTAAAGACAAAATATAAATTTAAAGCTACAATCTAAGCTAACAATATAAGTCAAAATAAATAATGAGAAATAATGAAAACAAGAATATATTAACTATCTAGTAAATAAAATAAAAATCACTAAGTAACGAATTAAAGAAACCTGGTTTTCAAGGATGCCGTGTGTTTTATCTACTCAAAACTATACTGACTTAGCCTTGTTTTAAATTCACGTAAAGTTGTAGATAGTCTGATATCAACAGGAAGGCTATTCCACAAAATAGCACCACTATAAGAAAAACTATCTTGAACATAATTGGTGCAAGGCTGTGGAATTGCCAATTTCATTTCACTATTTCTTAGTCTAAAACTTGTTATATCATCACGAAAAGTGAATTTAGATGACAAATACTCAGGAGTCCCTCCATGTAAGGCTTTGAACATCATAATTGCTTTAGCGAAAAGCCTCTGAATCCTTAAGTTCTTCCAATTTAATCTTTGGAATAAATCCGTAGTATCAGAATCATAAGGGGTAGACAACAAAATATGAGCTGCATGATTTTGAAGCTTCTGTAATTTGTCAGAGAGACCATTACTGCAGCTATATCCCATATTATAATTCAACACATTGATACACTGCCCAAATATGGTCAAAACGTTATCGATATACGCTATGTCTACATGACGTATAACCAATGATGGAGGTAAATTTGGCATTTTGACAAGAGAATGCAAAAATGAAGGACCGGGCTCGATATTTTTTCTTCAAACTGTGCTTTGTTATCAATGTGTTGAATTATAAAACTATTATAGCACTCAAGCTTGCGTGATATCACCTAATTTTAGCCAAATCAGCCCTTGGCCTCGTCGGCTAAGAATTTCACGCTATGATAGTTAACTATACTGCAGTAACCAAAATGAGGCTTTACCAAACCATTAAAAAATAATGTTCAAAAGAGTGTAAAATGGTACAAAGTCTCTAATATATGCTTTAGTGCACTCAAGGCCGAGGCTATTTTCTTACAATTACTTTGTATTTGACAATTCCAGTTTAAATTTTTATTGATATAGACACCGAGTTGTTACTGGAACCTGCTCAATGGAAACATTATCGATATTGAGAGATGCAGACCTTCCAACTCTCACGGTTTGACCGTGAGACTCACGGTTTGGGATGCCATCTCACGGTCTCACGGTTTTGCCTCTAAATCTCACGGTGAACCAGAAAACCTTCATATTTGCCAAAATATTCCGCAGAGTATGAAGGATAATATCAAATAATCTGTGTTCGTACTGCAGTCAACTCCCGTTATAGCGGACACCCTTGGGACTGCCATTTGGTGTCCGTAATAGCGAGAGTCTGTAATAGCAGGATGCAAGAATTTTTTTTATTTTAAACCATATTTACAGTAGGGGGTCACATCTGGGTTCATTTTTATTAACTCCAGTACCTTTTATAGACCCGTTGTCGCACGTTAAGAGGGTCAGAACTTTATTTACAAGCAGAACAGAACTTAACAGAACAGAAGTTACGTTGTACCCTTTGTGTACAGTAGTTCTTCTAAGTACGTAAACAACAATTATCGTATGCTGGATCAATCGAGGAGCTGGCTTGGGAACTGGAAATTCCAGTTTATATTATTTATAAGATTTACGTCGGAAGGAAATATTTGGACATACTGGACGAACTTATTCATGGCAGCGAGACTGCAAAGAGGGCCTTAAGAGGAAAAGATGAAGGAATTTTGATTGATGGACAGAAGAAGCGGAAATCGACCAAAAAACATTAAGACAATCTCAAAAAGCAGAAAAAATAGACTTGATGTATGTGTGCAAATATTCCAAGATACTGCTCATTGTCGGCTATAACGAGAGAGAAAAGAATACAACAGGGCCAGGGGCACTAAAAAGGTAAAAAAAACCACTCAAACAAATAATCTGTTTTTTTTTTAATTTGACGTATATTTTGGAAATCTCCAAGTTTGAGGTCCCAATCTCCAGGTTTTTCTGGACTTTTTTTCAAAACCTCCAGATTTGCATGTGATGGGAGTTGGAAGGTCTGGAGATGCGCTGTCAAACAAATTTACTTGCTTTTGCTTAGAATACATAAATCAGACAATTATTTTGATTGTAATCATATTAGCTAATCTTTTTTGTTTGTAAATTTCTTCTACCTTGTTCATTGTTTGTTTTTTCTCCAGGTCCATGTGTTCACTTGTTTGTAAATTTAATTACATGGGACACAAATCACAGTTACCTGAAGGTAAATTTGTTGATTAAAGCCACAAGACCACATTAATATTTTGATACTCAACATGGGGACTGGTCACTAGTCTACAACAACAACAAAAACTAAAAAGAAATTTATGACCTAATGCCAAAGAACAAAGGGTTATGAGTAAAATGCTTGAGATGCCTATCCTATGAGGCAGTCAAACATAACAACAAAAATTGGTCTGTGGGATTGCAAGCCATTAGGGAGTTGAAAAAAAAATTGACTGATGATTGATAAGTTCAAATTGGGACTAAAAGGACATGAAATGTGTTGTATTGACAGGTTCTAGCAGTGGTTGGCTTGACTCATTCTTGGAGGTCATTGGACTGGAGGATCTTGTTAACACTAAGTCCAAATTGGGTAAGTTTAGTGAGGAGACATGGCAAGCAAGTTTATTAATATTTATTAATTATTTCCCAGCCTGATCAATCATTGAAATTGATAATCCATGATCATCCATATTGGTCAATAACAATTAATGCCAATTAATCATTTGATATTGGAAATGGATGTGACCAATCGATGAGGGAAAATTTCCACTTGGATTGATGTTCTTATTACATCAACTCATGATCAGCAACTCTACAAAGTGGTCAATATCTCATATATTCATTCTCGTGCTGTAAAATCTCTACAATGTCTTCCAGTTAAAACAATGCTATTAAGAAATGGTGCACTTCAGGTTCGCACTAGCAATTGATAGCAATCGATGTAATGAAGGAAATGTTACTGTGGTCGACTATTGATTGTCCATCGATTGGTTGATATACATGATATCAATTAACTAACAAAAATTATTATCAATTGATATCGATTGATCGATTTCCAATCATTGATTTTCCTTGATTGGTCAGGCCAGGTTATTTAGCTTCACCATACTTGGCAGGGAGACCACAACAGCTCGCATTTGATTGTACCAGTCACCAGAGACTATGTCCACTACTCTTTTTCAACAGTGAGTGGATTATTTAACCCTTAACTTTAACAAGAGTGCCACAAATCAAAGTTCAAGAAAAATCCCAAATTTCATTTTGTAAAAAATAGAAAACCAAATGTTACCATGCAATAGTACTGCTGAAGAGGTTTCATTTGAATGGTCACACCATAAGATTTCGTCCACGGACTTAAAAGTTAGAACTACATTACAAGTCTCCATAATAATTGTCTTTGACTCTGGGAGTGAATTGAGTTAATGTCCTCTAAGTCCAGTTATTTATTTTGAAAGGTGTAGGAGACAAGGCCAATGGCTTAATGTCAGTGCCCAATGATGCAATCACCTGAACCAAACAAAGTGTTGTGCACATGTACAGCCAGCATGATCTTACCAGTTATTGTAAGTTCTGGCTGGTGCTGTTCCACATGAACTAACCAGGCATCTGTCAAGTGCTTGGATCGATGTTACAAGTCTTTTTTAAATTCTATCAATAATGATTTTGCACTTCTTTACTGTTAGGATCAAAAGTGAGCAGCGCTGGAGAGCCAGTCGGCAAAGGTCTGACCAACACAGCAGCTGCTGACTTAGGATTATGGGAAGGCATGCCAGTCGGTACTTCACTGATCGATGCACATGCTGGAGGTTTGGGTAAGAGTGGTTACCATGGTGATTGTATAAACAAAGCATTATGGCAAGGGATGCCAACTGATCACTACTTCACTTATTTATGCACAGGCTTGAAGCCTGGGTAAGAATGGTTACCATGACAATTGTTACTTTCCTTATAAAAATAATGCACATGCAGGTGCCTGGGTAAGAGTGGTTTCCATGGTGATTGTATAGACAAAGGATTATGGGAAGTGGGTATTTCACTTATTGATGTACATGCTGGAGACCTGAGTAAGAGATGTTACCATAGTGATGTTATAAACACTAAAGTGTACATCCTTCTGCTCATAGCTTTTATTTATACATGTACTTCTTCTCTTGTTGCGATAAAGGTGTTATTGGAGCAGATTTGAGTTTACTTCTCAGTGAAAACAGACCTTTAACTTCTCGCCTAGCTATCATTTGTGGGACATCATCTTGTCACATGGCTGTAAGTATGGGAAGTAAAACATGTATTTTGTGATGTTAGTCTGCATAATTAGAGCAGTTTTCAATTGAGTGTTTACTAAAACCAAACCCACTGAAAGTAATCACTATTGCCAATCACAACAGACACAGACAATCCAATGTACCATTCAGGGCTCAAAGAAACTACATGAAGCTGCTGCCAAGTGCGGAAAAAAGGGGGGCCAGTACTTCAAGTTTGGTTTTGGTTTTACTTCTGATTGGTTGACACTCAACTGAAAACTGGTCTAGATATTAATAATACCTGCATCTAATCGCTTGATAAGATCACAAAATACAGCTGTAGTCTGCAATGATCTTTATCAGTGGTAATACAGTTGAATCTCAATGTGCGACCCCCTCTCATAAGCGACTTGGTACTTTTCTAAAGTACTAAAACTTCTACAGTCAAATTACTATAGAGGAAACCTCTTTTAAGAGACTCAGGGAGCACTTTCAATGCTGGTGATTTTAATTTTCCATTGTTTTTAACCCGGTAAGTGACCACCCCCCCCCCCCCCCCCTTCCCACCCATGGGGTAGGTGGAACCCCATGGGGTAGGTGGAACCCATGGGGTAGGTGGAACCCATGGGGTAGGTGGAACCCCATGTAAAAATGACAGGGTGCTTGTCGGAAATTTTCGAAAAACACCCTAAAAGGTACCAGAATCTCGTTTGATGGGTATGGCTCCAAAGAAGTTTTACCCCTAAGAGGTGCCAATTAATTCAAAACAACACGTCATATTTCTGTCATTTTTTTCGGCTCATACCCTAAAAGGTACCGCGACAATTCTAACGGTGGTCATTTTAGATTTTCGTAGCCAAAGCAGTACCAATCCACAAATTTTGACCTCTAAAAGGTACAACGAGCACCCTTGTCATTTTAATATTGGATCCCCCCCCCCCCCCCCCCCCCCCCCCCTGGGTGACCACTCACTCGCCCATATTTCGGTGTCACACACAAATTGCATAATGTCCACGTCCATTAAATGATGGTGAACCATTTTGCATTGATTGGTGCTTTGGTACATTGAAATTACTACAAAGTACTGCAGGTTTATGTATACAATGAACTGAATACTACGCGCTCTGTAATTGGTCGTTGACTATGATCTATCAGAGTACAGACGCACGGCTGACGTCATAGAAAAATTGTTTGCTTTGTTTTGTCCAACATGGCGCACAGTTTTGAAAATGTTTGCGAGATTATTTAGGTTGAGCAAGTGAATGCCTCGAAAAATGTTTAGCAGAAGCAAGAAAAAGAAGAAACCAAGACGAAAAATGTTCTTGGCGACTTGAAAAATACCTAAACTGCATGGAACAAATGTTCGAACAGTCGAGCGCTACGAGGCAAGTTTGTAATTTTACTCTTTTTACTTTTCTGTTCATTGTATAAAACAAATAGATTCCATTTTGCCGTGTGTCTGTTCAGTTATAGATCACAGAAGACATCAAAATGTAGTAAGAACATCAGTGACATGATTTGCCCAATGGCTTTTTCCCTTTCTACAGATCAATCAAGAGCCAGTATTTGTTCCAGGAGTCTGGGGCCCATACTATTCTGCTATGGTGCCAGGCCTTTGGTTGAGTGAAGGCGGCCAAAGTGTTACTGGGAAACTGGTGAGGACACATAAAATACCTTTTTCAGCCAATCAGAAACAAAGCGCAAAACCAATCATGACCCAACTGATGTACATGTTCCCGTGCTTAGGACAAGCTCCATTTTTGACAACTTTATTAGACAAATAAATAAATAAATAAATATACGTGTGAGTAGGCAACCCAAACTGGAACGGCACGAATAGGACACGAAGACCCATGTGAGGCGCCCTGCTGTTGGAAAATTAAAATATGTAAACTGATCAAAACTACTTCCTATGACAGGGGCAGTCATGGGATAATGACCATGTTCAGGTCCTATGCATGTCAAATGTTGATGTTAAAAAGAAAACACTTACCGGTAAACGTGGCGTCAGGCTGCAAAGGCTTCTGTGTGGCAGTTCATTGTATTGTACATGTATTGTTTTGTTGGTCAGATGAATCTATAGAGTTAACTGAACAGTTGTTAGCTCAGGAAGGCCATTCTTATCCAAATGTTGTTGTCGAAATACAGATTGACCATGTTATAGAGACACACATGGCATATCCGGAGCTGAAAGGAAAAGCCAAAAAGAGGTAAAGTTTTTATTTCTATTTCTTCTGTTAATTTTCCTTCGTTCTTCTTTTGTTTGTTTGTTTGTTTGCTATTTCCTTCTTTAATCGTGCTGTTTGGCAATCTGCCAAGCCTGCCCGAGTTATAAATTAAATTTAATTATTCTCCGTAACTTTTTGACGCCTGTTCTAGAAAGTTCTAGAAAATTCTGTTTCAAGTGTTTTTTGAGATAACAGTTTCAAAGGTCAAGAGATAATACCATTGTTAATGCTTTGTGCTTTGACCTATAGTCAGTTTATTACAAACTGCTACCGTAAAACAGTTAGGTAACAAAATAGTAAGAATCATTTCCTGATCATTCTAAAATTATAGTTCTTTACCATAGTGAACCTATGAAAACGATTTAATGAGGAATTATTGTAAAAAGAGCACGTTCTCATTTCTTATCGTAATCAATGTGACGAGTAAACTAAATATTGACACGATATAACGGCAAGTCATAGCTTTTAATTTTTATAATTTAATTTATTAAAAATACATGTCTCACAAAACCTCGTAAAGGCTTAGAAAAAGATGTACCGTAAAATTTTAGCGACATGGAAGAGATTATTTTAGTCACTCTTAATGGGCAGAATTCCTTAAAGGCTAAGAAAACCTTACAATGACATTATGCACTTATCATTGGACACCCCAAGAGATTTGTTTTCATGATCAAACAAAAACCTACTAAATCCCCAGGGTATAGGGCACAAAATTCACGCCAAACCCCCTCCCCCAGGGGCTGAAGCCAGAATACCTCATTTACATACATGTGCACTGTATCTGTGCAGGATCAGGAATAACCGACAAGTTTGTCAATTTTTTTTCTCTCCTGGCAGTACTCTTGATACAGCCTCCATGGTATCAAATGTGACAGCTTGGCTTTTCTATATCACACTTTATCATGAACCTGAGAATAAAACATAGCATACAAATGGTGGCAAGCTCGCTCATCTGTATGTTCATCCGGAATTTTGACAGCAATGTACTGCTGACTAATGTCGAACAAATCCCAGTGCATGGGGATGCATCCTATGGGTCTGGCATTTTCGTTTCCAAAACTAAACAATGTCTTTACACCACGGGAAAATTGTAAAAAATGCATCATTCCCTGGATGTTCCCGGGGTTTCCTAGAGGGTGTCCCAGGGGTTGGCCCCCGTGAAAGTCAATGATAAGTGCATTATAGTTTAGGATAAGAGGCAATGATGGTGATAAACCATAAAGATCATACCGTAAATGATCTAATAAACGCCGGGGCGTCTATTAAATTTCGGGGGTCGTAAGGGGGGGGGGGGGGGGGGGAGGGGGGGCGTTAAATAGATATGAGGCGTTTTAGATAGATAGATAGATAGATAGATAACTTTATTTATACACAGTATTTCCATCAGTTTAAATTATCATAATCAGCTAACTACCTAACTTCCTAACTACAAATGAGAGGTAAAATATAAAAAAATAAAAACTGCTTTTCATGGAGGCCGTGTTCAAAATATATTTAAAACTTTACTTAAAAACTTAAATTCGCTTAAGGAAGACGCTTGTCTTAATTCTGTGGGTAAGTTGTTCCACAACTGAGCTCCACTGTATGAAAAACTTCTTTTCAGATAATCAGTGCGAGGTTGTGGAAGAACTAGTTTGTTTTCGGTATTCCTTAAACGATAAGCATTCGCGTTATCGCGATAAACAAATCTGGATAGTAGATATTCTGGTGTCATCGCATGTAAGGTCTTATACATCATGATTTTCACTTAAACTGTAACAATGGCAACAAAACATTATTAGAGGGGAGCGTCTAATATAAACTTCACACCTCGGGGGGGGGGGGGGGGGGGGGGGCGTTTATTAGATACGAGGCGTTTATTTGAGAGTGGGCGTTTATTAGATCATTTACGGTACATGAACACAGGGTGATTAAAACAATTTATAATTTAAATTTCGAGATGCAAAAACCGGGCATGACATAGTTTTTTTACTCAACTCTTGTAGTGGTTGCTCCATGTATGAAGAACTTAACAAGCATGTGACTGCTCTGGCTGAGAAACAAAGACTTGAGAACGTAGCATTGTTATCACGAAATGTTCACGTGATTCCAGATTTCCATGGCAACAGATCACCAGTAGCTGACCCGAATATGACAGGAATGGTAGGTTTTAAAGGAGGTTGATCTTGTTACAAATATTGAGGTGGAAAAAATACTTAAAGTTGAAAAAATCTTCAAAACTGGTCCGATAGCAAAGGGTAGACGTTTTTTTACAGTTCTATTGGGCACTCTACAAGTCTCAGTTAAGGCTGATATAGATGGTACAACTTTTGCCTACAACAATCGCATGCAACCTGCTCACGCCATGACATGAATCTCGTCGTCTAAATCAGCCTACAAGTCACTCACAACTCAGGGGGGGTGGGGAGGGGGGGGAGGGGGGGGGTTGGAAGCCTATCCCACAATGCAACGCGAATGAAAGATATACAGTCAACTCTCCGCTAACGGACACTCTCGTAAGCGGACAGCTCTACTTGCGGACGCCTTTTCAAATCCCCGTTTTACCTCCCAGTCAAACTCTGTATTTACACATTCCCTTAAGCGGACACTCTCTCGTAAGCGGACGCGGACACTTTTGAAAATGAAAATCGGATTTTTCTTTTGTTTACGGTCTCTCGTAAGCGGACACCTCGTGTATAATAATTGACTCTTGGCAATGAAATTTGTCTTTATTTTGCAATAAATCAACAAAAATATGACCTTTGACAGAACAACAGAACAGTGGGATCGGTTTTTCAAATCTCTATTAGTCCGCGGGAAAGCAAGCTGTCCGTTCGTTTGACATAAACAATAGTCTGACGTAACATTTGTAGAGTCAGCATGGCCACGTTTGTCATGGTCTTCTTTCCTTCTTGTTTCTGTTTTCAATCACCAACTGTACCGAACACTGTATCCCAGATAATCAAGCTTGGACTTGAGCCACGGTCACGAAAGATGTTTTAACATCACCATAAAAAACTATTTACAAGGAATATCCAGGCAGTACCCAGCTCCTCTGTTGACACGTTTACCCATTATGATGGCTTTCCCTTTGTTTGTTCCGCCCGGTCGACGTGCCAGCCAGTCATTCAAAACAAAAACACAAGCGCGCAAAGCAGATTGGGTGAACATGGGCCTTTAAAAACTAGGTGACAAATACAGCCATCCTCAAAGGAATGTGACCAAGTATCTCATCTAATCCAGTAACTGTGTTAGCGTGTTCCTTGGATGTGGTTTCAAAAGTGCAATCTTCTAAATTAGGCAGCAGCCGCATAACTCTCCCGTAAGCGGACATCCACCCTATTTTTCTTTGGTGTCCGCTTATGGGAATAATTCTCGTAAGCGGACAGCTCTACTAACGGACACTTTTTCCAATTCCCGAGGGTGTCCGCTTACGAGAGAGTTGACTGTATACAAAATTTGTCTCATCACGTGACTTCGCATTTGCCAGTGACCGCCGACGCGAGCAGTGGCTGTCAAGACACCCTTTTCAAGGCTTGTTGTCTGTCGGTTTTCTTTTGTCGGGATTTGTAATGTCAAGAAAACTTCTCTTGCAACGAACAGATACATGCTTTCGAAGATTTGTTCGAAGGATGACACGACAAACGAAGATAATAATTATCCAAGCCACTTTGAAAAAATTGTGTCAACAAAATTTGCGCGCGCTTGAACGCGTAAGCATCCAACTGCTTGTCCACGCATATGAAGACACTAGTGCACTGTGTTAACCAAATAAGTTCTCTAAAAAACTGAAAACCCTTAGGAAAAAAGTTCTTCTTTTAATAGCGCTTTTTTTCCACGGTTTTAGCTAGACACAGTAGTTCTGATGTCAACGCTAGGAATAACTGTAACTGACGCGTACAGCTAGCTTGTACGCGCGATATAGCGCGCGCATATATATATTTTGCTGCGTGTTTGGTACTGATTTGAGCTTTCAGCACTGAGGCATTTACCAAGATTTTTTGCTCCATCCTTTGTTCAAGACGGCTTTTGGAAATACAATGTAACCCTTTTTATACTCATTTACTTGAACTTGCTTCGGTCTAAATTCGTTTTATTCGTCAAAGAATTTTTATATTCGACTCTGCAAACGTGCGCGAATATCCCTAAATCAGCTCGCCGTCAATTTAAAGCATTGAAAAGTGCCCAGACTTTGATGGTTTTATTCAGCTTGAAAAACCTGGAGGGATCTGGAGGGATCTGATGTTTTAAGTCGTTATGATATTAAGGAATACGTTATGTATGTTAAAATGCTAGTGACGCTTCGATTAAGAGGTACAACTGCATTATCGTGGTATTTTCGGGGATGATTGCCATTTTCCTGCGAGCGGAAAATGATGTTTTCTAAGGACGAGAAACGAGGATTAAACTTAGAAATATAAATGAAATTCTTACATTGTGGTTCTTTCCTGTTACCAACGAACTATTTCCTTGATTCCCAAGTCTCCGATAATTAAAACCATAAAATGAGACTATCGGCAAAATCACCGAAACATGAGATTTTACAAAAAGTTTGTTTATTCTCTTCAAATGTCGCGGGTAACTCGTTGCGATGCATCATGGGATAGGCTTCCAACCCCCTGCTCATAAAGCTGTTGCATGCAACACGAAAAAAGCTGTAGGATTTTGAAACATGTTTTAAAACCCTATGAAAATCGTAGCCACATACATATACAATGTTATATGATGCGAGTTGTATACAATTTTTGCCTGACGCAAGCAGCGCGCACTGCAAAAAATCGCATGCGACAAAGCTGTGCTGTGTAAATCGGCCTTTATACAAACAAAACGAACAAACATACAAACAAACAAACAAACCAAAAAGAAAGAGAATAAATAAATATACGCATGACTAGGCAACCTAAACAGGAAGGACACAAATGGGACACAAATACCCATGCGGTGCACCCTTCCATTGAAAATTTAAATACCTAAAACTGGTCAAAAATTTTCCAATAAGTGAGACTTACTCCCTATGACAGGAGTAGTCACGATAATGATCATGTGCAGGTCACGTGCAGGTCACATGCACCATGCACGTCAAATGTTAATAACCCAATCCTAAGCGACTGTACTCCATTTTTGTTTTCATTAAGGAGAAAGATCTTTACAGTTTTGCTGCAACTTAAAGGAGAAGTATCACGGGGTTTTGGTGTTCTTTTAAAAACAAAAAAATGTTTTTGTATGAACAAAAACCGAAAAATAACGTTCCAGTAGCCAGCGTATCTGGCGGTTTTATTGGCACGCGCGATGCCGCCACAGGGCTCGAAATTAAAGAAAACTCTCAACCGCAACGTACGAGTAATTCCTAAAATTTAGTCGCAAGTTCGAAAATTTTAGTCGCAAAAAAAAAATTGTAACAACTACTACTGGAACCGGAAATGAGAAACGAGAAATTTGTGAGAAAGTCTAAATAAGTGTGCATGTGATACACTGCTTGGAAACCGCGTTAATGGAGCATAAAATCGACGATTAAGTCACGCAACATTCAACGTGAATTTTGCAGGATTTTTCGGATAAAAATTACAACTACCAGTTACAAGTAAGACACAAGACTGTTGAATATCTTTCCTTTATTAGCTAGGCCGTAAAACAGTCGCAAAATGGCGACTAATAGACAAATTTTAGTGGCAAATGCGCCCGATACAGGCGCAATTTCGAGCCCTGACCGCCAGCTACGCAGGCGAACGGTCTAGTGGTGTGATAAATTACCACGAAATAGACCAAAAAAGTTGATGAGTGTCTCTAGTCATAGACGGACTGGGTCGAAATAAATTGCAACTTGAAAAAAGGTAGTTCATTTTTTTTAGGTTCCCACATTTTCGTCCCCAAAACCTAGAACAGACCATAATTTGTCACTCTTTCAAGAATTGGTTGATTTCGCTCCCTTGGTGTTTTAGTACTTTCTTTATAAATTAGTTAAGGTGTTGTAGCATGGCTTTGACCAAAAAAGCTCAAAATTCTTGTGATTCGTCTCCTTTAAGCAGTAGCAAATGGAATGCAGTTTCAACGAGAATTCGAACCCATTCCGGTTTAAACGCTCTACCACTGAGCTATAAAGAATAGAATGCGTGTCCCAGAATAGAATGTGTGACATTCTTATTATAGAATGCGTGACACGCTAACTAGTTAGTCTCACGTTCATCAGTTAAAGTGCCACTACGACGAAAATTGTTGTAGTTCTTTTCCGCTTTTTTAACGCAAATGTATCTAATAGGTTTAGACAAATGTGAATTGCTATAAATTAGGTTGATATATTCTTACACAGCCCAGAAATAGCTGGCCGAAACCCACGAAAATCACGTAAAATCCGTCCGCCATTACTCCGTTCATAAATCCGAGCCCACGTTCTACTGGTTTGCGATCTGGTACACGTGACTTAATTTGTGACGTCAATGACTCAACGCGGTTCCCACCGGGACACAGACAACAAAGCCAAAAGGCATGTGTTGAGTCATTGACGTCACCAAATCTTTAGGCCAACTCGATCCAACTCTCAGGATTCGGTCCCGGTCATTTTTGAATTGAGTAATGGCGGCTAGCCGAATTCGAAATGTGAAGTTAAAATAATGGCACTTCCTGTACGAGTTTTGACTTGAAACTTCGCAAGGTAAGTAACGATCGCGAGTACTTATATTTTCAAAATATGAAGAGAACAGAAAATATATATTTTTGATCATAGTGGCACTTTAATGAAATGCGTTTCTTTCAGATTTGTGGACTAACTCTTACGACTGACCTAGACAGCCTTGCAGTTTTGTATCAAGCTACTCTTCAGGCCATTGCAGTAAGTAGTTACAATACTTCATTGTTCACATGCCCTTTGTCTTTGAACAAGCACAATACGTTAGGGACTGGAAACAACTCGCAAAGCACCAGGCACCAATATCAAAATACAAAATCTCCCTCGTTGTCTTCATACGTTTCTTATAGAAGAAGTGGAGAGAAATTGTTAAATATCAAGAGAGTTCATCTTGGGTGATATGTCCTTAATTCTCATGACCTGCCCGATTGATTAAGTAATGCTTCACATAAGAACTATAGTAAACTTCATTGTTCTGCGGCATTGGCTGTTTCCCACATAGAATATCTTTGATTTCAAGAATAGAGGAGGGGCTAAAGGTTTATAATTATATTTCATTATAAAAATACAGAAAATCCATTTGCGTCAAATATATTTTGGGAAATGTTCGTGCTTAACCAATCAGAATAGCCGAAGACAATAGCTACTAATTTTGCTTCTTTGATAAGTTCCCCAAATACCATATCTTTGGAAAATTGCATGTTGTGCGATTGGGTCTCAAAAAATTTAGACCTAATGCACCTTGAACCTGAACTTTTTAGCGGTTTTTGAGTCTAGGCCAATGAGATCACTGCACTAGTTGTAACAATGGACATTGTGCATTGCCGTTCAGCACTATCCTTCTTATGCGAATCATTACTTAATTAAGCATTGAATCAGATATAACAAGGAGAAATTTGGTGATAATCACTTTTGGGGCTTTAAGGATTTGCCCTATGGTCTTGCACGCAGATTTTAGGCTTCTTTGTTTACGAATGGTAAATTTGACAATTCGTCAGGGGGGACCGAATTGACTTTACCGTATACTTGACATACAATTGGCGAATGTCACAAACAATGGCTCCATTGGAGCATATATGCCTGAGAACTACACCCCAGGGTATGGTGTTCCCCCCTGACGGGTGGAAATAAGCTCCTAAGTTGACGACATTTCTGTTGCAGCGTTTCTGTTACGACGATTTTTTTGTAACTTGGCCACATTCAAGACTATATCAAAGGAAGTCGATTCGCAAATTTTGAGCCAAATAAAACGAACCATTTTTTTTCTAGGAGGGCCTCAATATGAAATGAGGGGTTTGCGCAAATCCAGATTTTGGCTCCTGTATTTATTTCGAAGAAAATCGGTTCATATTTATTAATTCATGCTTCATTCAACTAGGAGATACAAAAAGAATTATTGCAATAGAGTAAAAAACAAAGAAGTTATAACCAAATATAACCAAAAGTTTGCTGTTGGGAAATTGCATCCAGGTCACAGATGAGCGCATTTTGCATTTCGAGCGAGTCACCTTAAGGGGAAAATATCCCGAGTAGAGAATGGAGAACTCCCATATAAAAGTGACAAGAACCTCGGCAAAAACTTCAGGGTCGATGTATTGTTCTCCTTGCAGTTTACAGTTTTTCTTTAACATCTTGTACTAAAATCTCTTTTACGGGAGAAGGGAGGCAAGGAGGGAAGGAGGGACGGAGGGAGGGAGTGTCTTTATGTCAAGTTTACAACTAGGAGGAAAGAATTCAAAACTTAATTCACTTTCTCTCGACATGCTTAGCGCTCTCTCTCCTCGCACTTCACTCTCTTATTTCCCCGTTCCGTCTGTTATGCATCTGACTACTAAAGACCACTCCTTGGACAGTTGGCGAGGAAATTGTCATATTCTGTCATATTTGTTCGGCTCAGTACCCTAAAGGTACCGTGATAATTACAAGGGTGATCATTTTAGATTTTAGAGCAGTTTTCAATTGAGTATCGAAAGTAATTACACAATTGCTTTGGTTTTGCATTGCTACGCTTTGTGATTGGCTAAAACATCTCGCGCCACTTTCTCGACCAATCAGAAGTAAAACCAAAACCAATCGTGACTTGCTCGCACGCGTTTTCCCGCGCTTGGCGCCGCCGACATGTAATTGCTTCGAGCTCTGATTGGTTCATTGGATTGTTTACGACTGCTGTGATTGGTCAGAGTAATTACTTTGGTTTTGGTTTTACGACACTCAATTGAAAACTGCTCTAGTACCCTAAGCGGTACCAATCTACAAATTTTGCCCCCCTAAAAGGTCAACGATTATAACCTAATCTGTGGCTATTTTTTCTAGCATGGTACTCGTCACATCATAGAAAGTATGAATAAAGCTGGACACGCTATTAACACCCTGTTTCTTTGTGGTGGACTGGCCAAGAATGATTTCTTTATTCAAACTCACGCCGACATTACAGGTTAGACAATTTCGTGTACAGGTTGGTAAATAGAGCCTTATGGCATTGGAATAGGACCTTTGTGCTACGGCGTCGGTAATAATCTTCCAGCTGTTCTGACGCAGTAAGAAATTGGAGACAACTGTACTAACAGAGACCACAAGCGTGATAGGCATGCGCAGAGCGTGGGCCAACAAGACGAAAGAGCACGTTCATTTGTTCATGTTTTGCGCTGTAACAGTACTTGACGTTCGTTTTTCTGACTATTGAAACGTTTACATTGCTATTTTTGGACACTATCTGTAGATATGTCGTGATGAAAAGCGCAATACTTTTGTTCGCAGGATTACCGTGCATTTTACCTCGCGAAAGTGAGTCAGTCCTCGTGGGGTCGGCAATTTTGGGAGCATGTGCATCAGGTGATTTCCCATCTATCCAGGTTAGTGATGATTCAAAACAGTAATCAACATCTTATCAATTTAGCTGGCCTTTAATAAACAGTCAATACACAATCATCAAAACTGAAATTCTTTCATCTCATACTGTGAAGTCGGTCGAGATCAAACGGGAACTAGTGTGAACAATTGTTGGCCAGCAACTCTCTTGTCTCCTTCGAAGCCGTTATTTCTGTCGTCATGCAACGCTCCTCCCCTACTAACAAAGGCCAAAGTTCCAACTCGAACCTCCAAAGATGCCATTAAAATGGTTCAGTCACTCTAAAATTGCATTCGTCGGACCTGCGGATGATTCGTGTTTCTGTTCGTTGTTCCTAGAGTTCCAAGGTTTATCTTTACCGCTCGAGAAACGCTTGCTTTCGAAGTAGTCTCCTACGCAGTCGTTATTTGTATCTCCACGCAACGCTCTGTCCCCACTTTGACTAGCAACTCTCATACGCTCTCAATAAATATAGGCGAACCTGGCGAGGACGCGGTGGTGAAGTGTTTTGCTTGTTGGACTTCACATCTGAAACTCAGTGGTTCAAGGCCTGGTCTCTTTCGTCGTTTGTTTCCTCAGACAAGAAACGCTACTACAAATTGTCTCTCTTCACCCAGGTGTATAAACGGGTACCGGCGACATGATGCCGGGGTAACCCTGAGATTGACTAGCATCCCATCCCGGGGGGGGGGGCAGGATGGCAATCCCCCCGTCCAGCTTCAGGAATCTCAAAAATGTACTAGCAAAATGCCTACAATTCGGGCAACAGCTGCCATGAAACATAAATTGACAAAACATTTCTTTGTGGTTTATTTTTTTCGGGCAGAACGGTCGAAGCTGTCTCGTGTCAAAGTTCTGCGATAGCTCCAACTGTTGAACAGAGTCGGGATAGAAGATACACGATGTTATATAATAAATAATAATAATAATAATAATAATAATAATAATTATCATTTATATAGCGCACATATCCATAGTTCAAGGCGCTTTACAATCAAATAACAATCTACTGGGAATGTTTCTTGATAGTTTTTTCAACGTTTAACCTTATTTTGTTTACTTTGAAAGGAGGCCATGAAAAGCATGAACGCAGCAGGAAAACTTGTGAAGCCACAAGAAAGTTTAAAAGGGTAAGAAATCTGTTACTACTTCTCCCTGGGCTCGGTTTCTTGAGCACCAAATTAAGCTTATCCAGGTTTTGCGTTAAAGGCCCACCTTCACCCAAAATGCTGTGCGCGCCGTGATCACTTTCTGTGCTGAATTTCGTGTAACACGAAATTCACGCTCGAATGCGTGCAACCAATCAGATCACGCGTATGAACAATGGAGCATTTCAAAACAAAAACAAATGACCGCAACGTCTTTTGGGTGAATGTGGGCCGTTAACGTTTATTTATAAAAACGTTTGGAATCCTATTATTTGTACTTTGATCAATCTCTAGCTAAACTCAGTCTCTAGCTAAACCCAGTCTCTAGCTATACCCAGTCTCTAGCTAAACCCAGTCTCTAGCTATACCCAGTCTCTAGCTAAACCCAGTCTCTAGCTAAACCCAGTCTCTAGCTATACCCAGTTTCTAGCTAAACCCAGTCTCTAGCTAAACCCAGTTTCTAGCTAAACCCAGTCTCTAGCTAAACCCATACCTTAATTAACAGGCCGACGCCACAAGGGTAAACATGACCTAAATCCACGCCCTTCCCCCTCCCTCTTCCCCCTCCCTCTTCCCGAAAAAGAGATTCTAGTACAAGATGTTACATAAAAAACTGTAAGCTGCGTCCGGAACTACAACAACTCTGGCGTTTTTTACCAGGTTCTCGTCACTTATATATGGGAGTTCTCCATTCTCTACGTGGGGGATTTTCCCCTTTAGCCTTTAAGGACGTTCGCGCCTATGCTATTGCGCATTTTTTTCGCGCATGCCATCCAAACGTACTGTAACGCATGCGTCATGCATCGTAAAGTACGGAGGTAAACAAACATGGCAAATAGATGGTCGCTTTGAGAGCTTCGCAGCGATTTTACTCTCTTGGATGCTCGGAGACCCCCATTTTTCTTTTCATAGATCACTTTCTATCCTGATTTTCTCCATTTTAACAACAACAAAAAAGAAAACATCTGTACGTGAGAAGTTACAAATATTTCACCTTTTCTGCCTTCGTGCGACCGAAGTTTTCTTCGAATGTGGACTGGCAAGACTAATATGTATTCTTTTTCAAGGCCTATTCTACCTCAAAGAACGACATCAGCTGCAAATGTTTACTTAATAGACACTTGTGTTAAATTGAGTACCTTTACCTGATCTTAATTTCACTAAAGTAGCTTCTTTTATTGCTGATAGTTGTCAGCTAAGATCGACTTCAAATAACGAAAGCTTCTAAAAACGCATGGTCTTCAATGCGCCTTAACTCGAAAACGAGCGCGGCGCCCCCGCCATTTTTTTTGCCTTTTTGGCAAAAAATGATCTTTACCTTACTGCATGGCAAGTTTTAAAAAAATCTGTATGTGGGAACATTTTGGGCGCGAACGTCCTTAAAACCTAATAGTGATCAGCATCGATTTTCTCCTTGGAATAACAATGCCCAAGCCATCAGAGAGATCATGAGAATTTAATGGTATGATCGCCCAAGATGAATCCTCAAGATATTTTAACAATTTCTCCCCACTGCTGCTATAAGAAATGTATAGGAACAAGAAAGGAGAATTTGTATTTTGATCAAAGGATTTAAAAAGTTTAATGGGTAACTTTCTTTACTAGGTTTTACGACAAGAAGCACCAAGTGTTCTTACAAATGTTAAAAAATCAAGTGGAGTATCGCACAATAATGAGGAGCTAACGCGGCATTAAAAACATGACAACTCTCTCCAAGAGAATAGGGAGCTTACGCAGCGACGACGGCAACGCCAAGGAAAACGTCAATTAAAAAAAGGATTCGCACTATTTTAAACTACTTTGCAGTTGTTCCAATTTGTTTAGTTTGTCTAATGCGACTGGATTGTCCAGGAGCTGAATTTGAAGGGATGGCTTTCCAGTTCACATGGAAAGCGGAAAATTAACCGTCGCGTGTTCACGTTCTCCGCAAAACCTATAATTTGATCATTTGACGTTGTTGTTTTGCAGGACAGCAAAGAAATGTACCAAAATGTAAAACGCACGTGCAGGGGCATTGCTTTCGCTCATTAAACCTATTGTTTTGTGCCGTTATCGCTGCTGTCGCCGTCGCCGATTTCCCTTTCGTAAACAAGCGATGCCATTTTTAACAGTCGATGCCATCATTAGCATCATCATTTTTTTTAATATTGATTATTATGATTTTACATGATTTATTGTGTGTCCCCAATTAGTGCCATTTAGGCGCTAGAACGACCAGACACTATAATAAAGTTTATGTATGTATGTATGTATGTATGTATATAGCATTCATTGGTAACCAGGCCTTTTGTAACGGTCGATACCATTTCTCTCTTGTTTATGCCTGGATTGGGATGAAAGTAGGCTATCATTATTAGATAAAACTGGGTTTAGGTAAAGCGATTATTAGATCTAAGCTAGATTCGCGGTTAGGTAAGATTTAGGGTTAGGGTGATCCGTTATTGATATATATTAAGAAAAGCACCTTTTGTAATTAAAATTTTCTTGGGTTTGCCGGATCAACCCAGTGGTCTAGTGGTAAAGGAGAGATGCTAACATGAAGAGGTTCCGGGTTCGATTCTAGGTAATTAATTGCATTTTTTCTTTTTCTGATAGAAAAAAAAATTCTAAAATTGGTGAAAAATTTTCTAAGTGTCGCTAAAATGGCATCGCTTGTTTACGAAAGGGAAAATTGCCCGTCGCCGTCGCCGTTATCGCTGCTGTCGCCGTCGTGGTTGCGTAAGCTCCCTATTACTTCACAGGACACTGCATGACAGTTATAAAACGTGAGGTTTGCAAAGAGGTTATCCACAGGCAGCCCATCCTGCACATATGTCAGCCGTTGGAATCGGTTGGAATTTAAGACAATGTATAAGAATATACAAATGTGTTCAAAGTACTGTATTTTAAAAAGATTCTAAATAAAGATAACTTACCTTGTGTGTGGTGTTGTGTTGACTGCTGTTTGCCGGTTTGCTCCTTGAGCAATTTCGAGGCCGCTTTGGCTAGTTTTCAAAGAAATGTTGGCGAGTCCTCGGCCAAAGGCCCGGGGGGGGGGGGGGGGGGGGTACTCAACAAAGTTTTGTACGGGGATGCTCCGCCCCGTGGTACAAACCCTTACCCTTTCATATACCGTTTTTGACAGAAAAGGTACCCCTTTCATATACCTTTCATTGAAAATGGTACCCCTTTCATGTACCTTTCGTTGAAAATGGTACCCCTTTCATATAGCCTTTGCGTGCGTCTGTTTGATATATTTTGAAAGGCCCTTTTTATAATACTTAAATTGCAGTTTTCCCTACCTTTTTTATGCTTCACTCGTGTTTTCGCTACCATTTCCTATTCTTCGTGAAATCCCTACCCTTTCACATACTTTAACTCGTGAAATCCCGACCCTTTCATATACCTCCAGCCTCAAAAAGGTACCCCTTTCGGGCGGAGCATCCCCGTATAGCCCATTATAGGGAGTACCCCCCCCCCCCCCCCCCCCCCCCCCCCCCCCTGGGGCCAAAGGTCCGAACTCGAAGCACCAAAATTCCCATTAAAAAATGGTTTAATCGCTCCAAAATTGCCTTCATCGGACCTGTGGATGATTCGTGTTTTTGTTCGTTGCTCATAGAGCTCATAAAAGGGTCCTCTTGGATTTTTGGGAAAAAAAATAGTTCATTTTTACTCATTAGCAAATTTCTACTGTTTCAATATTCAAAGGAGATTTGCTCCGTTTCTACAAGGGCTCTAACCTTGAAAGTTGCCCTGAATGATCAGGTGCTCATACACTTTCTAACGCGCATAAAATAAGCAGTGAAATCGCAAGGGACGGGAATTTGCTCCGTTTCAACAGGGGCTATAGCTATGAAAGTTGCCCAGAATGATCACGTTCTCACACATTTTGTAACGCGCCAAAAATTTTTAGTGAAATCGCAAGGGACGTTTGGGAATAAATGCATACATATTAAAGTAATAGAAATTTGTTAATGCACAAAAACGAATTTCAATTGTTTCAATATTCAAAGGACATTTGCTCCGCTTCAACAAGGGCTGTAGCCTTGAAAGTTGCACAGAATGATCATTTCCTCACACTTTTCTAACACGCGTAAAATTACCAGTGAAATCGCGAGGGACGCTTGGGAATTAAGGTATGAATATTAAAACAATTAAAATGGTTAATGAGCTAAAAACGATCCTTGGATTTTTGAGAAAAAAAAGGCTCATTTTTGCTCATAAACAAATTTCCGTTGTTTTTAATATTCAAAGGAGATTTGCTCCGTTTCTACAAGGGCTCTAGCCTTGAAAGTTGCTTTGAATGATCACGTGCTCACACTTTCTAACGCGCATAAAATAAGCACTGAAATCGGGAGGGACGCTAGGGAATAAACGCATGAATATTGCCCACTCCAGAAACCATACCATACTACTCTTTAAAGTGCAGGTTTGGGTGGTGCTTGCTGCAAGCCTCATTTTTCCGATTTCTTTTGTTTTCAGCACGAACTGCACGTGCTATGCTTCAACTTCGTGGCAATTTGCATACGGTGCACATTTGTATGTGAACACACTGCTACGTCCTAGCGTTCCTACATGTACTCTGAATTCCATTGTGCCATTCTAACAAAGGAGACTTGAATAATTGCACCCTGGCGAGGCTTCGCCTCCACATAAAGGAGTATTATGGTATTTTTCGGACTGGCCAATTGAAACAATCGAAAATGGTTAATGAGCAAAAACGGGTCATTAGATTTTTTGTAAAGAATGGGTCATTTTTGCTCATTAAGAGATTTCTTTTGTTTCAATATTGAAAGGAGAGTTGCTCCATTCCTACAAGGCTTCTAGCCTTGACAGTTGCACAGAATGATCGTCCTCACACTTTTTCTAACGCGCATAAAATTAGCAGTCAAAAACCAAGGGACGCTTAGGAATAAATACCCAACCTTGAACCTAGAAGGTGCTAAAACTGATTAACGTGTTCTTTAATTGAATGGCACATAAATAGAGACAAGAGTAGTAAGATTTATTCCAAATTCACAGTTCAACATGTTCACAGAATTTTGGTTAATTCTAAAATTGCTCACCCTAAAACTGGTTCTCAAAATGAAATTTAATTCAATTTGTTTATGTTTACAAATCTAAAAGAAAGTAGAAAACACAGTGTAATTACTATTTTTGTCCATAACAATATGATATTACATTCTGTTCCAAATCTCGGAAAAGAGATCTATATTTCCACTAAGAAAGCACAGCAAGTACTTAGTATTGTGGACTGTTATACAAGTGAAATGTTCTGTATTTTGACTGCATGTTTCTGTGTAGCTGATGACCGAAAACGGTCAAATAGCGTCTTTCTATCGCTTTCAACTCTCCATAACAACGCGCTTTCGACTTTCATCTAATGTAACGATAAAAAGGGTCATGTGTGACGCTTTTTCGTCAACACTTTTTAACCTTTCATCCCTGAGTCAATTATGGAGACATGTAGTTCTAACTTTTGAGTCTGTGCACGAAATCCCATGGTGTGACCATTCAAATGAAACCTCTTCAGCAGTACTTTTGCATGGTACCATTTGTTCTAACTTTTGAGTCTGTTGATGAAATCCTATGGTGTGACCATTCAAATCAAACCTTTCAGCAGCACTTTTGTATGGTACCATTTGTTCTAACTTTTGAGTCTATGGACGAAATCCCATGGTGTGACCATTCAAATGAAACCTCTTCAGCAGTACTTTTGTATGTTACCATTTGTCTTCCAATAATTTAGAAATGAAATTTGGAATTTTTGTTAAATCTTTATTTTCGCACTCTTGGGAGTTAAAGGCTCAAGTCTCCGAGTTCACACTAGAGCGATAGAGCTGCGTTTTCCAACGTCTCATTCCGTTCTCAGCGTTTTCGATCGCTTGTGTGGACAATAAGCGAAAGCCATCAGAAAGAACGCGTTTTCCATTCGTATAGACGCCGCCTTAAAACACAGAACATTCCACTGTCCCAATACTTTCCCAATGCTTTCCCAATACTATCCCAATACTCCGCTTCAGTTGTTGCTCATCACGCAAACATGGTTATTTGTTGGGGAGAAAAGGTGTGGCAAGCCCAAGCAGCCGTTATTTGTGTCGTCATGTTCGTGCCTTGCGTGAGGACCCACATATACGTGTTGCTAGTTCTTCCCCCTCCCCTCCCCTCCCCCGGCCTGGAAAAGGTACTCGCTTTGCGCAACTGCTAGATTAAATTTAAGCAACACGGCATTTAATTTTGCCATGAAGAGGCGATCAGGTCAAACACATTGTAACCGTAAAACGAAAATACGTTTAAAAGATTTCATACCAGAAGTACTGTATTGTCCACATTTCTGGCTTGTGAAAATGAAATTCTTCCCGCTTTTTAATGTCCAAAAGGTAAACATCCTTGAAATACCAAGTCTATTTGGACAAGTTAACTGTCAACAGGTCCACTGTCATTAAATTATTCATTCCCACAGACAAAGCTGTGTGAACGTCTAACGTTTGAATCTGTAAATGACAGCTCAAATGAAAGCTACTGAGCACTACTTTCCCGTGGTACTGTTTATTATCCTGTGGTGAGGTTTGAAATTTACGAGTTGTTTTACATTTCCTAACTTGGTCGTTCCAAGGAGTGAACTGAGGACAGCTTTTTGCACACACTTGCACGTTGTTATTCAGTAACGTTTCTTTGTGGTTCCTCGACGTTTGAGAAACTTTTAATCTTTATACAGGGATCCTGGTCTTCCATTTGATGTTTAAGTCATTCCTTCCTTATCCCAATCTTCACCTTCAAACTTGCCTTCCGAATCGTCTACGTCATCTTTTGTGTTCACTTCGCCATCCTTCGCCTCGAGTTCGGTAAGCAATGCCGTAGCTTCGGCAAGCGTGTCGGCAGCACTCGAGGTTCGTTGAAATGTTCGGCTGGAGGAGTATTCATTAGATGATGAGGTATGGGGTGCCCAGTAATGTTCGCTCATTTTTCTCTTGAGCCACTGCACGGCCCACTGCCAGCGGGACGAGTTTTGAAGTAAGTAATCTTTGGCTTGTGGGCACTTGTTTGCTAGCTGAACCAAGAATTTGATGCACTGATACGCACGACGGCTATCAGCTGTATTGCTTGTCTTGATAACGGCTAGAAATGAAAATCATTTAAAAAACCACTGAAACTAGGAAAGAAAAGAACTGATTGCTATTTTAATCAAAGGCTCCTTTGACACAACCCGCGAATACGAAACAATCTTCGGACCCTCCCCTCTCCATCGACGCCCCTCCCCACCCCCGCATTGTGGGATCGAAATGCGGACAAATATTTCAAAATGGCTGCCTCGGAAACACCAGTTTTTGCGATTCCTGTACATGTTGAGGATAATTGTCGAGTTGTACCCAAGAACAGTGCTTCGTAGCACCTGCCTTTTTGTAGTTTCCTGCATAGTTCTTGAATGTTTGTACGCATTTCAATCCCACGATGCTGCGCGAGTTTTCTATTTTTAGAATCTGGGCGGGAACGCTATTATTACCCAGGCTCCTACCCAGTCTTAAAGCGAGAGGGGATTGATTGCCAGTTAAGCGAGGCACAGGGGGTATTATAGAACCCGCAACCCCCGCGCAACTCGGCATGTTGGTAGCCTCCACCGCGGTCAACGTCCGAGGCGTTATTCGTTTTATTAAGTGGGATTTTATTTAATATTAAATGGAAATATGGGCAAGGATGTATAAGAAACGTTAGTTGACGTTACTATCTTTTAATTTTTCTCAAAGTGATGAGCTTTTTTCCGTTAAAAACTTAGGAAATCTCTTTGCGCCTGATCAAAATTATGTTGGCAAATGGCGCCGACAATTCTGCAGTTCACAGTTTTTAAACGCTTAGAACTTTTTTGGTAAACTTTCAAAACGTTTGGTAAATTGACAGTGTATTGGCAATATATTAAACTTTAAACAGTGAAAATGACAACCTTAACTTTTAAGTACTTTGCTTAACTTTTGCAAATTCCTCTCGTTTGACCGCGGTTAACCTTGGACATGTAGTTCAGTAATTATAACCCAGGTTCCTAACAAGTCTTAAGGCGAGAGGGGATTGGTTGCCAGTTAAGCGAGGCACGCGGGGTGTTATGGAACCCGCAACCCCCGCGAAACTCGGTATGCTGGTAGCCAATCCCCTTTATAAAATTAAACAATAAGCAACAATAGGAAAAGCTGAATTACTTTAAACTTTTAATCAGTTTGATGTTTAACTCACCTAAAACGCCATCTCCCTGCTCGTCAGCTACGCATTTTATTCGTAACAACTGTAAAGGATCTTCGACCATCTGAAAAACAAATTTCCGAAGAACTCAGAACCAAAAAGCAGCCGAAGCTCAAGTAAAAAAGAAAATCATAAAAATGTTCAATATTTCTGATGACCTGCTGGTATTAGGCAGTGTTTATGGAACATACCGTGGTTCAAGTGCTGTAAACCTATACAGCGGAATACTTGCAATGGATATTTTTTTTGAGACCCAACAAAAGGTGGTAAAACACGGTCGCAAGGACGTTAGTATACAAGGCAGCGAAGGAGGGGATTCAACTCAAGATTTAAATCAAAGGCTCCTGTGAGAAAGGTGGTAAAACATGGTCGCAAGGACGTTGTTATGCAAGGCAGCGAAGGAGGGGATCCAACCCAAGATGTAAATCAAAGGCTCCTATAAGCCAACTCGTGAATACGAAACGTTCCTGATCCTTCCCTCCTTTCGACGTTTTGCTTTACGACCCCCCACCCCCTGCGTCCAACTCTCCACCCTCCTCTCCTTCCAACGCCGTTCCTATTGGTAAGGGAGGTGACCACCACATATAGTGGGTTCAATATTCACCGACCCTCCCTTCCCTTCCCCTCTCCTAGTCGTTTTGCTTCACCGACCCCACCATTGCGTCGTACTCCCACCCACCCCTCCCTCCAGCACTGTCTCCATGAGTAAGACAGGTGACCATTACATATCGTGGGCTGAGTGTTAACAGTCGATCAAGCGAGGGAGGGAGCGAGCGATCGAGTGAATGTTTGCCCCACTGCGATAACTCTTTCAACCCTTTGCGTATTTACGAGTTAAAAACTTTAGAAGTAATATGAATCATACCAGTAAATCAAGAAGAGCTCCAAAGAGGTATTTCATGTCATTTGCCGATACAGTAGCAAGAAGAACCTGCAAAATAAATACAAATAAGGGAAGTGGTCATAACAAGTGGAATCGAAAAGCACTCATCCTGTTTAGCAGCAAGTGACTCATCGCCTGTCTAATGAGCTTCATGGACAAAATCAATTAGCCTGAGAATTTGCGATGAAACGTTTGTTTCCATGAAGTTTGCATACAAGTAGTAGTAGTATTAGTAGCAGCGGCAGCGGCAGCAAGAGTGGTGGTGGTGGTGGTAGTGGTAGTGGTGGTGGTGGTAGTGGTAGTGGTGGTGGTAGTGGTGGTGGTGGTAGTGGTGGCGGTGGTAGTGGTAGTGGTGGTGGTAGTGGTAGTGGTGGTGGTGGTAGTGGTAGTGGTGGTAGTGGTGGTGGTGGTAGTGGTAGTGGTGGTGGTAGTGGTAGTGGTGGTGGTGGTAGTGGTAGTGGTGGTGGTGGTAGTGGTGGCGGTGGTAGTGGTAGTGGTGGTGGTAGTGGTAGTGGTGGTGGTGGTAGTGGTAGTGGTGGTGGTGGTAGTGGTGGTGGTGGTGGTGGTAGTGGTAGTGGTGGTGGTAGTGGTAGTGGTGGTGGTGGTAGTGGTGGCGGTGGTAGTGGTAGTGGTGGTGGTAGTGGTAGTGGTAGTGGTGGTGGTAGTGGTGGTGGTGGTAGTGGTAGTGGTGGTGGTAGTGGTAGTGGTAGTGGTGGTGATGGTGGTGGTGGTGGTAGTGGTAGTGGTAGTGGTGACGGTGGAAGTAGTAGTAGTAGTAGTAGTAGTAGTAGTAACTTTATTTAAACACGGTTAAAAGAACATCAGGCCTTACAAAACTATATTATTTAGTAATATTGACACATTAATAAAGTCATGATGACGATGACTATAAATTACTCAAATCTACATTCTAAATTACAATATACTAAAAACCAGTATAAAACATTAATAAAAACAAAAAGAAAAATGTCTGCTTTCCATGAATGCCGTGTGTTTATGACTACATTATTTACAACAGTAAAACAGCACGGAACATGACACTCTCGACCTCTCTGATCCCAGCAGTATGCAGGACATGTGTCACCATGTAGCTCAGTGGACTGAGAGCATGCTACCAGTGTACGGTGGGTCATGGGTTTCACTCCCGTCACCGATTGGAATATGAAGAACCACAAGCTCGGCATAAACTGAATACAAAATTTTACTTTCAACGGAGTTTGTACTCCTCATTGAGAGGGTATTATTCCATCAAGACACCACATACCCTTATATGCTGTAACACTTTAACGCTAAAGTGTTCATTGCACCAGCTGCAGTGGATAAACATGTTGGCGATCTGCTGTGATGTACCCATCACATCACAAATAGCTGTAGAAACCTGGATATTCAATAACAAAAATACAAGAGAGGTTTGTATAAGACCCAATAAAACTGAATACTGCAAACTGTACGTTACTTGTTTTTGGTACAAAAAGCAGCTATATTACAAATCAAAGGCTCCTGAAGCCAACGCATTAATGCCCTACACATCACTGGCTCATATTTGAGCAACCCTTCCTTACAAAATGGTGTCAAAATGTAGTCAAAAAGAAATTTTAAATTTAGACATGTGCTTAGTCGATTTGGTTGGGGAGACACTCTGGTTCGTGGAAGCTTTATTGTATCAATTAACACTTTTGATAAGTCTGCCAAATTTATCTAACAATGCGTAATGCAATACACGGTATGTTTAAATTATAAACACGGCTCGTTATCTTAACAGGTGAAGGTTTTGTAATACATGAACATGTAAAAATAAACGATAAAATCATGGAACAACGTTTCTGTATCGTCATGACGCCATTTTCAAGTTCAAAATGATTAGAATAAACTGTCAGTTTATTATCGTTTATTATCGTATATTTTTACATCGATATCTTTTAATAGCGTAATCCGCGATATGATATGTGTGATATTTAAGGTCTACATACACTGTTCAGTAGAAAAACGCAAGGATATATTTTTACTTGAGGACCTTTTAGCGCATAACCGTGTCCAGTTGTCTCCTATTTCAAACAATGCGTATTTGTGTCACGCTAAGACATGAAAGGCATAAATTTGGTTTATTCATTAACGGATTCCAAATGCGAAACATCTTTAAGCTTATTGTTGTTCATATTCGTATACAAAAGAAATTGTCCTGACTTGTTATCGCTGGTTTCACGTTGTTCTTGTTGCGCAACGCATTCGTATTGAAACTAATATTTAAAACATTACGTGACAAAAAGTTTACAGCCGAGGGATGGAGCGAGCGAGTGAGTGCTCATTTGCATATTTGCCACCGTCTGCGATAACCCATTCATTACACTTCGCATATCTACGAGTTAAAAAGGAAAGCGAATCAGATTCCTGCAAGCCTCACCTCTCTGATGTAAGTATCATTGTTGACGCCAAATATGGCGTCTTCCATTTGAGAGGGCATGGAAATGAGTGAGTCCGCACGGACTGTATCCAGGAACATGGGCCGCAAAGACCTGGGTTCTAAACGAGAAACAATCATCAATAGATTAAGCACTCTTTTTCACCATCAACAAAAACAGTTCTTTTTTTAGTTTTTAACGTGGCCAGTCGAGGCATAAACATTTGAATAAACAAGTGAAATAGTAGAATTCGGCGTGGTAAAGTTGTAAGGCGATAAAGTATAGAATAATTGGTGTAGCTCTCTAACCTACCGTAATCTGTGTTGACACGTCTACAGATGAGTGAATTCCTCATACAGTCGTGTAGTAAAGTAGTACGTACTTGGCGTTGTAAAGTAGCTACTATTCGTCCCCACTACGCTATAACTGGTGTATCTCTTTTACCGACTGTTATCGAGAAGACACGTCACAAGAGCACACTAGCTTGGCTATTACACAGTACAGATGAGTAAGTTCCAGCATATAGTGGTATGGTGTAGTAGAGTAGTAGACTACTAAAGTGGTAAAGTAGTATAGTGGTGAAGTAAAGTATAATTGGTGTATCTCTCTTACCGACTATTTTCGAGAGGACACGTCACAAGCTTGGCTACTACACAGTACAGATGAGTGAGTTCCAGCATATAGTGGTATGGTGTAGTAGAGCAGTAGACTTGTAAAATGCTGAAGTAGTATATACTATAGAGTTCTAAAGTGATGACGTCACAAAAACTAAATTTGTGAAATTATGGGATTTGATTAGATATTCGGAAAGGGCATGACGAAAAATGCCCGCTTGCCAAAAATCAGCATCTTATTGCAATTTGGGGGTGAGATATTGGCACTGTTATGCTCTGATGACTCCATACAAATCCTTTTAATTTTGGCCTTTGTTCATTACGCAACGAACAAAGATGCTGATTTTTGGCAAGCGGGCATTTTTCGTCATGCCCTTTCCGAATATCTAATCAAATCCCACAAATGTTAGTTTTTGTGACGTCACACTTTAGAACTCTATAGTGGTGAAGTATTGTATAGAGCGTTTTCACTCACGTGACCAGCGGCCATATTGGTTTAATGAAACTAAAGAAAATGTTTGCATAAAAATAGAGTTCAATTCCCGGAGGATTGGTTTGGTACACCAATATGGCCGCCGTTTCTTTGTTTTGGAACACCAATATGGTCGCCGATGAAAACGCTCTATAATTGTTGTATCTCTCTTACCGACTGTAATCTGCGAGGACACGTCACAAGAGCACACTAGCGTGGCTAGTACACTGTACAGATGAGTAAACTCCTGCGCTTGAATCGAGCTCCATCTGCGGTTGGACCCCTGATGGTTACAATACAAAGACAATAAATACATGTGCATGTGTAACCCCAGGGTCTTCTCTGCTTTCATGGCGGGGTTGGTTGGAGTGGTCTGGGGCGGGCGTAGAAAACCTGGACACGGCTGCCAAAATATTCCAAAAATCGTGGAGTCTTTTGTCGCGTGAAAAAATGTCATTTTCCAAGGTTATTTCCAGCGAATGGCAGCGAAGTTTGTTTTGCTGCAATCTCAAGCGGAACACAACAAAATAGTCCATATTCTTAACTCATTCTTGTCTCAACCACATACGCAACTTGCCTAGCCACACACTTGGCTATTTACAGATGGATCAACTCACGTTTTCAGCATTTGGTCCAACCAAGAAGAGCAAGAACTTGGTAAAGGCCCCCTGATCAATTAGATGTTTACAAGTCTTCCGATGCTGAAAAAGAGAAGTGAGCATCTTATTATACACTTTATTTTACTGTTAGTCTTTCGGAAACAGATTTCAACTGTAAAGTCCTCAGTAGGTTAATGAAATTTCAAATTTAGATTTAATTGACATTAATTATCGGCGATTTTCAAATTGTCCACTAAAAATGTCTGAAAAAAGTGAAGTATCCTTAAATCAATTGGCCATGATTTTATGTATGCACTAACCATTGTAGCGTATCTGTTCATGAGCCAGAAGTACTCCGAGCAGCTCTTATGGTTATCCACTGCATCACGGTCACACATCTGCAGTAAAGTCTCTATCAACAAACTTATCTGTCCAGACTCCTGCAAAGAAAGCGAACTACCGTTAGAAAACACTAAGGGAGAGTCTGGTCTTCAAAACAGTTTTATGGAATAAGCCATTTTCGTATTTAAAATTACCGCTGAATTCAAACACCAATGACACATTGATACAGGGTTAGACTCGACCTGATGTAAAATATTCACAAATACCGGCAGAAGGTGCGTGAAATTTGAAAATTATACAATAGACAGAGCTCTAAACAGGTCATCTTCTCGCCTGAATTTGTGAATATTTTACATCAGGTCGAGTCTAACCCTGTAAAAATGCGTCTTCAATGCTTTCATTCAGCGACCATAGCGAATTCGAAACTGGACTATTATCTAGTGCAGCAAAATCCCGTTAATGCGACCAACGTTGGCCATAAAGATGTGATGGTATCAATGGGGTGGTCGGGTCAACGAATGTATTTTCACAGATAACATCAAAGGTTCCAATGAGCCAACACGTTAATACGAAACGTTCGCACCCACCCCTCAGTTAGGCATTTTGTTCCACCGACCCCCACTCCGTGCGTCCAGCTCCCTACCTTTCAGCACTGTCCTCATGGGTAAGGCAGGCGACCATCACATATCGCGGGCTCAATGTTCAACGACCATCCCCTTTCCTAGGTGTTTTGTTCCACCAACACCCCCCCCCACCCCTGCGTCCAACTCCCCACCCTCCAGCACTGTCCCCATGGGTAAGACAGGTGACCATTTCATATCGCGGGCTCAATGTTCACCGACCATCCCCTCTCCTAGGTGTTTTGTTTTACCGACCCCCCACCCCTGCGTCCAACTTCCCACCCTCCCCTCCCTTTAACGCTGTTCTCACGTCCGCATGGGTAAGGCGGGTCACCATTACATATCGCCGACTGCTATAACTCGTTCAACGCTACGCGCATTCACGAGTTAAAAATCAGGGCCGAGTTGTTCAAAGCCTGATTAGCACTAATCCTGGATTAACTGTCAACAGAACATATGAGTTGTCATGGTAATTAACCCTGGATTAGCGCTAATCGTCCTCCGAACAACTTGGCCCAGGAAATGAACGGTTTTTTGTGGTCAATAATAAATTTCTTGCAACGGATAAATACATTTACCACATTTCCTCCGTGTAGTATGAAACTCTCAAATGTAAGGCTGAGAATCTTGGCGAATGCAAAGCGAACTTCTTGTGAAGGGCATTCCAGCAGAAAAGGTCTAAAACAGAAAGAACTGTAACCAACTTCGCATTTCTTGGTAAATGGTTTGAATCCAGGGGTCAATTCAATAAAACTTTTACAAGTGTAATTTACAAGTGTAGCAATTGTTTTCAACCTCTGAAACAATGGCAACACTTGTAAATTACACTTGTAAAAGTTTTATTGAATTGACCCCAGGAATATCATTAGTGTGTTGATTGTGATCGTCCAGGTTGGTGTAGTTCTGAAAAGAACTGTTGTTGTTGGGCATCTTTAGAATTGTGGTCTTTTTTCTTCTTTTTTTTTTTTCAGGGGCCTGGCAACTTAAAAGGACAGTGACCAGGCTTAGATATCGTGTTTTCATGAATATTGCCAGGAGCTTGTTTTAAGTTTGCTTTATTATCTTTCAGTAGGACAAAAAAAAAACGCCAAAAGTGATGAAAGCAAAGAAATATGAACTAAAGAGACATAATAGAGCAGTTTTCAATTGAGTGTCGTAAAACTAAAACCAAAGTAATTACTCTGACCAATCACAGCAGTCGTAAACAATCCAATGAACCAATCAGAGCTCGAAGCAATTACATGTCGCCAGCGCCAAGCGCGGGAAAACGCGTGCGAGCAAGTCACGATTGGTTTTGGTTTTACTTCTGATTGGTCGCGAAAGTGGCGCGAGATTTTTTAGCCAATCACAAAGCGTAGCAATGCAAAACCAAAGCAATTGTGTAATTACTTTCGACACTCAATTGAAAACTGCTCTAACCGCCTGTCACGAAATCAAATTTGATGAACTGTAATCCACTTCCATCCTTGTGATCCTGCATTTGTTCTGTTTTGCGCTATATAATCTTTTTATCCAATTTAGTTGCATATTTGTTGGCATTTGGCTACATATCATGGAATTAGGTAAACAAAATTTCGATATTTTGGCGATACACGTTCGTTATTTACCTAACGTATCCTTTGCCTCTGTCACCAGAAAGGAACTGTATGAACCATCCACATGCCTCACTGTTGTGCTTTACTATTGTGCCAATGCAACTACACCAATCCTCTGTATGCGTCCTGGACACAAAAACAAACAGTTGCTGCAGTTGGACTTTGATCGTGAGTAAAATGTTCTGGGACACTATAATGTTTTTAACCATTCCGTAAGCTAACTGAAACTATAAGATACCAAAGCGAAAATAAATAAATAAATAAAAATATATATCTTATAAATCAATTGACATCCTCACCATTCACCAGAAATGTTGGCAAAGGCACTGTAGAAAAGACAAGCATTTTTGTGGCCTGAGTGTCAACCATAAACCTGGGGTGGGGGTTCATTTTTGTCACATTTACGGGGTCAGCACTTTCTTAAGATAACGTGAAGTTTAACTTATTTCACACTTTAGAGTAAAAGAAGGAAAAAAGATCAGAAAAATGTATGCCTCGAGTCTGAATTGTTCGCTTCATAGCTAATATCCACATCCACTACACCAATGAGGGCTAGCTGCCGGGGGGGGGGGGGGGGGGGGGGGGGGGGGGTGGGTTGTAATTTTTAACACATTTATAGATTTACTCGTAACTATAAATGAAAGGTAAACATTTTCAACTCAGTACTTAACCCTAAACACTGTAGATCAGTGGCAAACCCCAAAACGCTATTCTTTGCTTAACTGGAGCTCTATTCTCTCAGTTATCTGCCTAACAAATGGGGTTCAGTTCTTGCTTGCAGCAGTAGTATAACGATAAAGAATACTATATTGTTTGAACCTCATAAGATGTCCCACATCACTTTGAGAGATGGAAACAAGTGTTTACCCATTTATAGGAGGTGAATTCAGGCAAACGAGCTCCCCGCTATTTTTCTATTGTCTATTCACAGGGTAGGACGTTATTTTTCTATTGTCCATTCACAGGGTAGGAAATAAGCTGCAGCATAACTCCTTTTCTGGGGTATTTTCTCCATTCTTCACTGACCTGAGTTTCTTCGTGGTCCTAAAGTAAGTGTTAAACAGGAACTGAACAGAGAGTTGTAGACTGCATACTGAAAGGATCGCTTGCTTATCAGATGACGTGCTCCTCTGTAAAGAAAAAGCACAAGAATGAAAAGAAAATAAACAGAAAAAAATGCAAATAAAATGCAAAGACCATTATAACACGTAAACCAAAGGCAAGATTCTCTGCTAACCTCGTCCCCAGGATTTCTCCGCTTTCAAAATGGCGGGTCTGGCGTAGAAACCCTGGACAAGGCACAGGGAGCCCAGGCTGCCAAAATACTGCAGTATTTTGTCACGTGACAGGATGAAATGGTGTTTCTGAGGTTCTCTCAGCCGTGTTTGTTTTCTGGCAATCTAAAACCGTTGTTCAAACAAAACGACGACATTCCACCATGTTATACGGGACAAAATGCTCCGGTATTATTGGAGTATTTTGACAGCCTCGGCCAGGGGTTGCTACACCTTGGGCCCGTTTCTCAAAAGTCCCAATAAATTATCGGGACTGGAGCTTTAATTAAAGTGCCTATCACCCCTAGAAAGTTGTTTTCAGAATCAACTCTATGTACATTGAATAGTTGAATGGTAAAATATTTCTTGTTTTGAACGTCGCGTTTGTGAGTTATAAAGATTTGAATTTACAAAATGCTAATCAGATGACGTCAACCAGGGAATTTGCCATTATTTCTACACCAATTTACAATGCGCAGTTTACAGCTTGAGGATAATTAATTTGATAAATACTAAAAATAAACTGTGGATAGTCGATTGATTCGTAAAAAAAATATTACTTGGAGGTGAAAACAAGTAGTTGTATAATAAATGATTTCCGGGTTCCGGTTGACGTCATCTAATTAGAGTTTTGTAAATTCAAATCTCTATAACTCACTAACACGACGTTCAAAACAAGAAATATTTTACCATTCAACTATACAATGTACATAGAGTTGATTCTGAAAATAACTTTCAAGGGGTGATAGGCACTTTAAGAATCAGAATCTTTAGAATGGTGGCATACCTCAAGTTTAACCGCGGTCAAACGAGAGAAATTTGCAAAAGTTTAAGCAAAGTACTTGAAAGTTAAGGTTGTCATTTTCACTGTTTAAAGTTTAATATATTGTCAATATACTGTCAATTTACCAAACGTTTTGAAAGTTTACCAAGCGTTTAAAAACTGTGAACTGCAGAATTATCGGCGCCATTTGCCAACATAATTTTGATCAGGCGCAAAGAGTTTTTGTCAGTTTTCAACGGAAAAAGGATCATCATTTTGAGAAAAATTAAAAGTAATATCAACTAATTTTTTTATACATCCTTTCCCATATTTCCATATTTCCATATTTCCTGAAGCGGCTCGTGCAATTTTGAGAACTTTCAAACATCACTCGTGCCCATAAATCACGAAATGCTCTCGTGTTCATACGATTTCCTATACAAATCCTACTAAATAAAACGAAAACCGCCTCGGACGTTTGACTGCGGTGGAACGCGTTTTAGCCCGCAAACCAGCCTAACTTGTTTCGTCAAGTTAGAATTGTATTGCTTAGATTTCTATGCCAACAAAATTTGAATCTTTAATGTAAACATTGCTCGCGTAAAATAGCTTACCGGGCCCGAAAAGTTATCGGGACTTTCGAGAAACGGGCCCCCGACCCGCCATTTGAAAAGTGGAGAAAACCCAGGGAACGAGGTTGGATTTTCTGCAACATAATTTTTTTACAATTTGTTGAGACAATCGGTTCTAGGCGTGTGTTTCTTAAACTCTCCAAGGCATTTCATTCCCATTTCGTTAATTTTTAAAATTGATTCCGTGTTAAATGGCGGTGTAGTTGTTTGTCCTCACACCAGCCTGACTTGTCAAGCTTTTGACTTTTGAAAAACGAACGCCTGGTCTAAGTTCAAGCACCACATAACTTACCGCATTACAAGATGCGAGATTGAGGACAAATCTGAAATAATCAGCATTATATACATCCCTGTTCTGCATGAATTGGAGGTTTTCGGTGTGAACCTGTAAAAAGAAACAAAATATTGACGTCAAAGGCTCCTGTGAGCCAACTCGACAATACGAAACAACCTTTGCACCCTCCCTCTCCTAGGCGACCCCGACCCCCACCCCCCTACGTCCAACTCCCCTCCCTCCCCATGGGTAAGGCAGGTGATTATTGCATATCACAGGCTCAATGTTTACCAACCCTCCTCTCCAAGCCATTTTTCTCAACCGACCCACCCCCTGCATCAAACTCCCCACCATCCCCTCTCTCCAATGCCGTCCCCATGGGTAAGGCAAGTGACCATTACATATCGCGGGCTCAATGTTTACAGCCGATCCACCGAGTGAAAATTTGCATATTTTTCCCCGTATACATGACTCCTTTAACGATTTGGTGTTTACCAGTTTAACGGGGGCCATGTGCATTCACAAATCCTCTGAAATCCCACCCACTCCTCTAGACAAACTTTGAGTCATGTAATGAGGTTTTTACTGATAAGCGTCCAGAAAATCCTAAACTTTTATCATGGATACGAAAGCTACTTAGCAGTACTTTCCTGTGGTACTGTTTATTATACTGTACAAGGTGGTGCTTACTTTTGAGTCTGTGGATGAAATCCTAAATTGTGACCATTCAAATGAAAGCTACTGAGCAGTACTTTCCTGTGGTGCTGTTTATTATACTGTACAAGGTGGTTCTTACTTTTGAGTCTGCAGATGAAATCCTAAAGTGTGACCATTCATGTGAAAGCTATTGAGCAGTACTTTCCTGTAGTACTGTTTATTATGCTGCACAAGGTGGTTCTAACTTTTATTATGTGTATGAAATCCTAAAGTGTGACTTATTTTTTTACAATTTGATACAACGTTTGTTTCTTAAATTCAGTACAGGCACTTGTGCCAACAACATCCCAAATGAAAAACTCATCGCTTTTCACTTGAATGGTGAAGCAAGTTAGCTGTTGCATTGGAATAAAATACCAAAAAGATACATTTACTCACCACTCTCTGTATTGTTGCAGGCATTTTGTCCTTGAAAATGCCTTTTCGCTCTCCTTTCTGCAGCAGAGCTGTCAGCTGACTCAGGCCATCTGTCCGAGTTGGTGAAGGGGGGCCTGAACTCGAAGAAATTGAAGACGATGATGGAGAAGGCGGACAGGACCTGAAAATAAAATGTGGTTGGGAAAAAAATCTCGCGCCACTTTCTCAATCAACAGCAGTAAACCCCAAACCAACCGTGACTTGCCGGTTTGCGTTTTCCCGCACTTGGCGTCGGCTGGATGTATTTGCTTTGAGTTCTGATTGGTTCATTGGATTGCTGCGTGTGTTGTGATTGGCCAGAGTAATTACTTTGGTTTTGTTGTTATAACACTCGATTGAAAATTGCTCTAATACACTTTATCAAATAACCGGTACGGCCCTGTGTGGGGCCCTATGTGGGGCCCTGTGTAGGGCCCTGTGTGGGGCCCTGTGTGGGGCCCTGTGTGCGGCCCTGTGTGCGGCCTGTGCACGGCCCTGTGTGCGCTTTCCTTTCAAAATTCCCTATGAGAGCCATACGCATTAGTGCAAGCGGGACTGGACAAAGCCGTAAGGCTCTGCTAGAAACGAGCAAGGTCTCGTACGTTACAAAGTGAGACAATTTGTCTTTCAAATTGGCCATATGATAAAATGTATGAGAAAATATGTGACTTACCGTACTTACTAAAATACATGATATCGAGCAGAATATCTACCACTCTGTGATAATTACACATCACGTGACTTGGTACAGCCATGTGAAAGTGAAAGTTACTTAGTTTGTTTGTCTTGTGGTGCTGATACATTTTTATTCTTACCTTTGTCCTTCCGTGACTGCCTCTTGTCGTACCAAGAGCCCACGTTCATAATGTCCTGAGCCGTACTGGGCCCTAAGCTTGTCAGTAGACTCATAAAATAACATGTAGCCATTCCAGTAGCGATGGCGAGTTTCAGGATAACTGTGGACTACGAGAAGAAAACTAGCTTTAGAAGACACCGGAGCATGAACAAGAACAATCAGTCAGTCAAATAATCAGTTAGTCAGTCAATCAGTTATATAATCAGCCAGTCAGTCAGTCATATAATCAGTCAGTCAGTTTTTAATCAGTCAGTCAGTCACATAATCAGCCAGTCAGTCATATAATCAGTCAGTCAGTCAGTCACATAATCAGCCAGTCAGTCATATAATCAGTCAGTCAGTCAGTCACATTATCAGCCAGTCAGTCATAATCAGCCAGTCAGTTATATAATCAGTCAGTCAGTCAGTCAGTCATATAATCAGCCAGTCAGTCATATAATCAGTCAGTCAATCAGTTATATAATCAGCCAGTCAGCCAGTCAGTTATATAATCAGTCAGTCAGTCAGTCATATAATCTGTCAGTCAGTCATAACCAGCCAGTCAGTTATATAATCAGTCAGTCAGTCAGTCATAATCATTCAGTCAGTCATATAATCAGTCAGTCAATCAGTTATATAATCAGCCAGTCAGCCAGTCATTCCGCTTGTCAGTCAGTCATTCAGCCACAGTCAGTCAGCCTCAGTCGGCTGGTTAGTCAGCAAGTCAGTCAGTCAGTCTGTGTCAGTCAGCTGGGTAGTCCATCAGTCAGTCATTCAGTCAGTCCGTTATTCAGTCAATCAGTCAGTCAGTGAAGTCAGTCAGTCAGCCAGTCATCCATTCCGCCAGTTAGTCAGTCAGTCAGTCAGTCAGTCATTCAGCCTGTCATGTGCTACCATGCTTACCTGTATCGTATACAGTAGCTTTGTATGTGCCGCCAAAACACTCTGCTTCCAGTGTGTCCTCATTCATTTCAAACTCCTCCACAATAGTATCATTAAACTTGTACCACTTTTCTTTTGTCTCGCAGCCATTCAAACCATTTCTGTTGCACAAGAACAAGAAAACAATGAGCCCATTCCTTTCTTTTACAATAGACACCGTTTAAATTGTCTCTTATTTAAAGCCAAACCCGCGATATAAAAGGCGGCTGGACTGTCCAACTCGTGCAAATGAGCAAAATCTATTGTTCTTGCTCATTTGCATTAGATTCGGCGTGGGGCTTTGCCCTTTTATACCGTAGTTCGCCTTTAAAACATGGTGTCTACAACCAGCTCCACTTTTTTATTCAATGCAGAAGGCAATACGATTTTACATTGATTCCTCCTCGACAGACAAGTATAAAAGATTGTTGATCATTGACAAAGAACCATACGATGGCCAAGCGTTTCATCCAAGAGGGAGTATCAATATTCCTAATTGCTTCATGCTAAAGAAACTGGGTTAAACTCCAGCCGAGTGGGCACCCTGTGACTCATGCGACTTTGTGTTATTAACATAACAAAAGTGTCGAGGCAACAACAACAACTTTATTTAATCCTTTCACTCCCAGAGTTAATTATGGAAACATGTAACATAGTTCTAACTTTTGAGTCTGTAAACAAAATCCTATGGTGTGACCATTCAAATGAAACCTCTTTGGCAGTGCTTTTGCATGGTGCCATTTGTTCTAACTTTTGAGCCTGTTGATGAAATCCTATGGTGTGACCATTCAAATGAAACCTCTTCAGCAGTACTTTTGCATGGTACCATTTGTTCTAACTTTTGAGTCTGTGGACGAAGTCCTATGATGTGACCATTCAAATGAAACCTCTTTGGCAATGCTTTTGCATGGTACCATTTGTTTTTCAACATTTTACAAAATGAAATTTGGGATTTTTCTTGAATTTTGATTGGCAGGTTTCATTTAGATGGTCACACTATTGGATTTTGTTGATAGAGTAACAAGTTAGAACTAAATTACATGTCTTCATTATCGACTCTGGGAGTGAAAGGTTTAAATCCAAGCACACCTTCTATCCTTGATGAATGAGTAATAATGTCCAGCATTTGCTTGTCCACTGTGTACAATGATTCCAACAAGCTCGTACTGGATCTCAGGTGTATTAACAGATACATTGGATACATTGGACTGCAGGGAGGAACACGATGCCGACATGTGCAGGTCTGTTGTGCTGCCGCTCTCGCTGTCTGTGTCTGGCTGTGAATTGCTGTTGGATTCTCTTCTGGCCACACCCTCTGTTGTGTATGGCTCCATGTTTAGAACCCATGGAAACTGCCAAAAGACAGGGCCACATTTAAACACTTAAACTGAAAGTTCATGTATAAAAAGGAACCTGGCCATTCTCACATCAGTTGTCAGTCAACCACTAAAGCATTAACAAGTGACAAACAACATGCGTCATTACTAAGACTATTTTACTGTTTTCATTCGATTTGAACAATAACAGGACAGAGTATGTTGAAGTCCCTACACATCACGCGTCATATTGGTTTTGCTTCTGATTGGTTGAGAAACTACGCTTTGTGATTGGCTAAAATATCTCGCGCCACTTTCTAAACCAATCAGAAGTAAAACCAAAACCAATCGTGACTTACTAGCACACGTTTCCCCGCGCTTGGCGCTGGCTACATGTATTTGCTTCGAGCTCTGATTAGTTCATTGGACTGTCTGCTCTATTGTGATTGGCCAGTGTTATTAATTTGGTTTTGGTTTTGGTTTTACGACACTCAATTGAAAACTGCTCCAATGCAAAACCAAAGCAATTGCAACATTAGTTTCGACACTCAATTGAAAACAGCTCTCATTTCTTGATTACCTCAAAGTGATCATCAAATTTAAGAGCTCTACCAGCCTCCCAGTCGTACCCAAACCTCTTGAGCTGAATCACAAGCACGGGAGGAAGAGTCTTAATGCACATGCGCTTAACAGTTGTCCGCTGAAAAGTAAGTAAGCAAAGTCAAATGTATGAAAACAAAAAATAAGATCTAAGAGATGTGAAGTGCGACCAACAATTTATCCAACTGGCATTTTTATTTACTTAATTCGTGCTGGTTGTCCTGTGGTTTATGTGCAGTAAAATTTGAGATTTTTTGGTAGACGGTCTTCCAAATGGCCGCCCCTATTGTTTTTTTTTTTTCAGGGGCTCATTTCCGCCGGAAATTCCTTCGAACGCGTCTCCATAATCTGTGATTACTGCTAGTTTTTTTAAAGTAGTTACAGAGCATTTTAATAACATGCCAACTCTGAAGTTCAAAGCTCAACTATCAGTTTCTTTTTTTACTGCTGCAAATATCGATCATAGCAGATGTCTCAGGAAACAACGATGTTTAATAATCCAGCAGGGTCCAAAGGTCATGTTTGTGGGTTGTGATTGGTGGATTGCAATCCATTTTGTCAATTTCTGTTCTCAGGGGTCCAATGTTTGTCGCTATTAATATTACGATTGGCGGCAGTGTAAAACGTAAACCTTGGTTTGGCTTTGAATTTCAGAGTTCGTGGTTAGGAGATTAGCGATTAGTACATTACTATGTTCTAGTCATTCTACCATTTAGTTGTACCAGACTTTAATTCCATTTTTTCTTTCTCTTCCCTTTTTTCTTTCTCTTTCTCTTTTTTCTTTCATTTTTTTTTCTTTTTCTGTGACTGTTTTAGTCTGTGTGTTTGTTGTGTGAATTTGTGCCATCTTGCAAACCTGTAACTTGTTAATTAAATACTTATAACAATTGGCTGCCTGGCTCTGCTAGCCCCTATGGTTATTCCAGGCAACTGGTACTCTAATATTATTTTTAATTAATTCGTTAAATTATTTATAACATTTCTGCAAGGCAAGAGTTAAAAGTTGTTGTTGTTGTTGTTATTATTAAAAGGCGCATTAAAAAACCAACACTAACCCTCTCATTGCACTTTTCGCAGAAGTAAGCATTGTCCCCTTCAAGTATCTCGCCATTTACAAACTGTTCCAGAGAGTCTTCCAACCTGGCGTTTTTAACAGTCACTTGTAGCGAATGGAAGGCTTCTTCTCTTTCATACCTATGAACAACAAACCCCTCAGTCAACAAGTTATATTTACAAATACAGTTTAAACCTCTTATCCATTTCACTCCCAGAGTCAATTATGGAGACATGTTGTGTAGTTCTAACTTTTGAGTCTGTTGATAAAACCCTATGGTGTGACCATTCAAATGAAACCTCTTCAGCAGTACTTTTGCATGGTACCATTTGTTCTAACTTTGAAGTCTGTTGACAAAATCCTATGGTGTGACCATTCAAATGAAACCTCTATGGTAGTAGTTTTGCATGGTGCCATTTGTTTTTCAATATTTTACAAAATGAAATTTGAGATTTTTCTTGAATTTTGAGTTTTGGCACCCTCGGAAATCAAGGGGGTTAAAGATAATTTGCTTGAGATCTTTGTTGGCCCTTACCTGTGATTACATTCCTTACAAATTTTCTGATCAGCAAACATGCCGCAAAATGTCTTTTTAAAGAACTGCTCTTGTCCCGCTTTCTGCAGATACAGAAGTTAGCTAGTGTTATTCTTTAAGCAATACAAACAAATACTGTGCTACAACAGAAAGCCAACAAAATCTACATGTGTACAGTGATTTGACAGAGATTTTAAACAAAGTTTGCAAAGTTGAAAACTTTTATCGAGTCATGTCTTTTTTTTAGATGTTTCAAAAGCGGAGTAGTTTATTCAAGATAATACAAGATCACAACTGCTCGAGCTTAACCTGGTTTCTGTAGCATGAAGCAACTGAGAGTATTACTACTCCCCCGTGGATGGGATGCTAGTCCATCGCAAGGTTACCCCCCAGCATTTTGTCACCGGTACCCATTTATACACCTGGCTGGAGAGAGACAACGTGGAGCAAAGTTTCTTGTCCAAGGAAAAAACACGACGGCAGAGACCAAGCTCGAACCACCGACCTTCAGGTTAAAAGTCTGACATACTAGCCACTTGTCCTCCGCGCCTCCTCAATACAAGATGAACAAGTTATTTATGTTGAAGTGATGCTTTGCTGTTGATATGAACTGCCTTGCATCTGACAATTGAATAGTCTGACTGTCTCCTACGTAGCAATCCGAACATTGCATCACGCATCATTGCACAACGTTGCTTGTCACGCAACGCTCCTCCCCACTAGTGCAAAGGGGCATTGCAAAATGATCCAAACATTGCATCACGCATCATTGCGTGACGTTGCTTGTCACGCAACGCTCCTCCCCACTAGTGCAAAGGAGCATTGCATGAAGATCCAAACATTACATCACACATTGCGTGACATTGCTTGTTATGCAATGCTCTTGCCCACTAGTGGATAGAAGCATTGAGTGACAATCCAAACAGTGGCTGCATAGGAGGCTAGGAATTAAATGGGCATTATCGAAATTTAATGTCATGTTGATCACTGATAACAGAGAGGTGCCATGATCCTCATTGAACACCTCACAGCATTGGCTAAGAAAACAATAAAACAAACAACAGAACGGACCACAACACTGAAAACAATGGAGCTATGGGCATCGCGGCAGAACGCACTGCGCATGAGTAGAAAACTGAGCATCCGGTGAATAACGCATTTCCGGTGACATACTGTAATCCCATGTAAATGTTGTAGTTAATTTTTTTATCTCAGGTAATTTTTATTTTTCCAATGTTTTTGGGTATGGTAATATATGCTGATGAATTTGAAACAAAGGAAAAACAAAAATTACCTGAAATAAAAAATGAAATACAACATAAACAACATAAAACTCCCGTACCGCGAAGTTTGAAAACAAAAAGTAAGAGTTATAAAACAAAGGTAGAGAAAAAGTTTGTTTCGTTGAAAAGTTTTTTCATCGTTCAAGTTTCAAGCGTTTGCACCAAGGGGTTTGGTGTTTGCACCAACAACGAAATATGAACAAATAATTTTTGCATCGCATTTTTTCACAAAAAACAAGTCTTCACTCCATCTCGAAATGTATTCATGCAAGAACCGATCGTGTACGTACCATAATTTTCTTCGGTTTTGGTCCTTTCATCATTGCATCTAGAAAATCTAGGTCTGTTGGTTCATGCAGAAATGTTGTTTTATGCTGTTCGCATCGATGTTGACTGGTAGTTTAACGGACATGCGCAAACGTTCTGCCGCGGTGCCGGAGCTATGTGATACCAAGGTCCAATGAAATTACAGGTTCTAAAGCGGTGCATGATATCTGATATCATAGCCAATCTAAGCACCCGATTCTTAGCAATGCTTATATGGGTGCAGCCAGACAACAGGAATATCCTAAGCCATGACTAGATTTGCCACTTGGTATTAATGATAATATTATTCCAAGATTACGAGTGTAAAAAAAAAACACAACTGACCTTAAGTAGTTCATCCAGTTGATCTGTGAGGTTACTGAAGAATTCAAAAGCGTCCTGAAACAAAAAAAAACGTTTTTTTTTTCATCACAAACAAAAATACATGCAATCTAAAATACTGATAAATGAATCAAGGACAGCCAGTAACAGACTAAAACTAGAATGAAAAACATACAAGAATATTGCAGATATCTAAAAGCACATGCAACTACATCAATTACTGGGTGATGGCAAATAAAGCAAGCATTCATTCATTCATTCATTCATTCATTCAAGTCGGGCTATACATGACTAACTGTGGCTGATTAAATTCCACAAACCCGCCGCAGTGAAGGAAGACGTTACTTATGGGGTTCAAAATGGAAACGCATTTAATGTAGCAATTTTTCCTTCACTTCTATCTGCTGACAACCTTGGAGCTTGAAATAATATATCAAATACAAAGGAACTGTTCATCAGGATATCTAAACACAGAGAAGTGGGTTGAAAAACTAGGCGCAGCAGAGTTTTTTTTTAACCCACTATCAAGTTGTTTGGATACTTGATCAAACACTCTTTCGAGTGTTTGATATAGCTTCTCAAACGAAGGAAAAAAACGCGAAAATCTAAGCTAATTAAGACTGTTTATCCAAACCTCATTGACGGTAGTGATTTCCTTTGTGTTCTCGTCATGAATTATGAATGAATTTTAGAAAACTGTTAAGTTGCAGTGTTGGGGTTAACAATGAATACACATTTTGAAGCAACTTTGTCATAACAACTTTAAATCGCCTGATTGCAAGGTGCAATTTTCAGCTGTATATCTTAATTCACTCACCTGTTGTTCTCGCACATTAACTGGCTGACCCCACAGTTTAAAATACTTCCAGAACTGTTCAGGAGCAAAATGCTGTAGCTTGCTGTCCATCAGATGACCGAATACCGACTGGATTTGGAAAAATATGCTGCAGGAAAAAATGTGAAAGATCAATGCTAGGTTAATGATGATGATAATAATGACGATGATGATGTTAATAGTTAATGACGATGATGATGATAATGATGGTGATGATGACGATGATGATGGTGCTGCTGCTGCTACTGATGATGATGGTTCTCTTGTGGGTATGACAGATGAGTAGGCAGACATAAGTGAGACCAGATGTGAGACTGAACACAATTATATCTTGGAGGTACACATTCCGCAGATGGTACATTGGAGGGAGGCTTCGGAAGAGGGGTTTCCTGGGTGCACAGCTGTCTCCGGCATGCTTTGTCGAGAGCATAGGCTTCCCAGGTGGCAATGTCGATGTTGCAGTTTTTGAGGTTAGCTTTCAAGGCGTCTTTACACCTCAAGTGAGAGGAACGTTTGACTACATGATAACACAAAATTAATGGAACATCCTTCTCAAGGAATGTGCAGTAAGATGTAACATTAAGGAGGTATTGCTGTACAGTCACAAAAGATGATAAATATTTGTAAGACATGATTTCAGATGGAAAACGAGAAAAGGATTATAGCTTGCTTGTTTCTCTTATTTAATTGGAATTGTAGAAAGAGTAGCAGTCATACCTTTCTTTATCAGGATGAGTATCATCGAACGACAAAATTGCCTGAAGTGAAAAGAAAACAAGCATGTTTGAATTTCATTTAGGCAAATGCAGTCTAACAGCACAATGTATTTGGAACATTTCAGGACAAACTACTCATAGTGCAAAACACTGCAATGTTGCCACTTAATAAAGTTTCATACAAGTTCTTAACATAATTTTGAAAAAGTTCTGTTGGTTCCTCTTTGACCAAGGCAATCAAAATGAAGGAAATGCCAAAACCTAAATTGTCATGTACCATGGTACATTTGCTTTAATTTATACAATTGTGATAAACCAGTTTTTGGTTGATTGGCAAGGAGATTTGATGAGCACAATTCCAAAAAGTTGTCAAAGTGGCAAAGATTATGGCGTACAGCACCGCAATATTAACGTGAATACTTCTATTAATGCACCTTATTCGCCTGAAGACCAAAATCTGTCCATGATACAGATTATTGGGAATATTTATTTAGATTTCTTTGAAAATACATGTTAGTGATGTCTTCTCACCTCTCTGAGTCCCGGTTGCATGTATAACTGCTGTAGAACAGAGTTCATGTAACACGTTGCCCCAGCATTTTTAAGTCCCACAAATCCACACTGAGCTCTAGGAGCCACTGGAGGCTGAAACTAAAATAACCAACAACAAACTAAGTGCTTTTATCTACCATCACATTCTACTAAGGAGGAAGAAATTTAGTTGCAACTTTGGAAAATTGTTGAAGGAAAGTTGTTGAAGGAAAGTTTACAAACTTGAATGATTGTAACATCACAACTTCCAGAAATTGCTGTCCCGTCTTCAAGGGAATAAAAACAGTGTCCTTGTCTACTACTTTTGTGCTAAACACATCGACACCTTCATAAAGTGATGTTAAATATAACATTAATTTTTTTCTGTGTAGACAAGTATTGAAGATGGTATCAAACAAGACCAAGGGTAGATGAGTGTTTAGACTCTTACGCTTTTCGGTCTACTTGCATACATTCACGTTAAGTTTAACCCTTGCACTCCCAGAGTCAATTATGGAGACGTGTAGTGTACTTCTAACTTTTGAGTCTCTCAACGAAATCCTATGGTGTGACCATTCATATCAAACTTCTCTGCCAGTGCTTTTTTATGGAACCATTTGTTTTTCAATATTTTACAAAATGAAATTTGGGATTTTTCATGAATTTTGATCTTTGGCACTCTTGGGAGTTTTAAAGGGTTTTATTTGGTTATTCTGATGATCATAACCATGGTCAAGATTAACTGCCACTTTTCATGTGCTCTAATTGACATTGAACCCTTGTCAACCCTTATGATCTCAAATGTTCAAAGGGTCCCAAATAGGCTTGTTTAATCTCCCTTTCCAAAGGTTGTGGCCCATCTTAACTTCCCAGTTGACTAGGGTGGTGGTGAAAATTTATTTTTTATCTTGCTTCCCAACATATGTATAGATCCCAATACTTCCCACATCCGCCCTACAGAAATGAGCACATACCAATTCCCACAATGGTATTTTCATGATATATCCCACCTATAACATAACTAATCCTGCATCCCACCTCGATTTTGAGCTCCATTTCACATTCTGGAAAACCAAGGCTGGACCCTAACTTAACATATTCTCTCTGTAATGCATTTAACAAAACAGTGTACCTCCCATTCTTTAAGAGTAGCAGGGTCTCCTATATGATGCATACTGATCAACTGTGACACGATATAAAACAGGTTCTCAGCACATCCATCAGCCAGTTCTACCAACAGATCATGAGCAGCTACTTGACACTCCCTAGCTACACACCTGCAACAAAAATCATCAGAAAAGATAAAGTGCAATTGATCAGTATTATAAAGGGTCCTAGCAGATCATAAGGAAGGCGTGGTGGTCTAGTGGCTGGCACATCGGACTTTCAACCTGAAGGTCGGTGATTCGAGCCTGGTCTCTGCCGTCGTGTTGTTTCCTTAGACAAGAAACTTTACTGGGGGTAACCTTGCGATGGACTAGCATCCCATCCAGGGGGAGTAGTTGCGTTCGACGATAGGAGAACGCAGTCCTAATCTTGGGGTTCCTGTGGTCACCTATCACGTGATTTCGCCGGCGTGAAGAATCGAGATTCTTTGGGTGGATGGGCGGGCGGGTGATGTGCAAAATCTGCGCCATCTTGAATAATATTTACATGTGTAGTGAAATTACTTGACACGACACTTGCTTGTTTTTCTTCTCGGCCACCAGGAACTGGTATTTACACATGCAGTGACAGAACTAGTTCTATTCCTAGCTACTTCGTGATACAGAAACCAGACTTAGGTGAGATAAATACACTTTATTCAGTGGTTTAACAAATAATACACACTGATATTTTACGAGTTGTGTAGTATTTATCTCAAGCCCTGCAGGGGCATGAAGAATACGAGTAATGAGTAAAATGCCCACATGTATTATTTGTTAAACCATCGAATAAGGGATTTATTATTCCACCGAAATTCCTTTTATTATAGTTTCTGTGTCTTCAAACCGAGACACTAAGGTGTAATACAACAATCTACAGTGTAATATGCTCGAATATTTTGCATGTTCTCTTTTCTTTATACGGTAAAATGACTTCAAGTCAATTAATAAAATAAATAAGGAGAAAAGTTTTTTGTCCACAGAAAAGACATTGTGGGAGAGAAAAACAGCTGGCCTGCTTTCTAGTTAACACCACACTTCCAATTGACTGGGTGAGTGAAAATCACATTGAACTTACTTGGGCTGTACATCAATGACTGTTTCCTTGTTTGGTGTGCTTCTAGTATCAAAGATTAGCTTAGAAGCAGGGAAGAGAAAATCATCTAATATGTCCTTTATTAACTTTTCTCCTGCAAGTTAGAACAGTTACAAGTTAACCCTTTCACTCCCAGAGTCAGTTATGAAGACATGTAGTGTAGTTCTAACTTTTGAATCTGTTGATAAAATCCTGTGGTGTGATCATTCACATGAAACCTCTTCAGCAGTTCTTTTGCATGGTACAATTAGTTTTTCAATATTTTACACCATGAAATTTGGGATTTTTCTTGAATTTTGTTCTTTGGCACTCTTGGGAATTTAAGGGTTAAACAGGTATAATGAAACTGCTTAAAATGAGTACAGTCAAAACTATGAAATACGAACACCGTATGGGTTTAGCTGGAGTGTCTGAATTATCTGAATTACAGAAGAAAAGTTTGTATGAATCTTGCTTTGAACTGTCCTAATTTCCTGCGTTTGTCAAGATCAATCCTTGAAAGTCACGGCGAGCTAAAGCTGGGAAGAATACAAAAACAACTCAGGGGTTAGGGGTGATCCAATGAGGGAGGAGGTGGGAAAAACAGTTTTTGCACTCTCCCTAGTTTTTATCATGTTATGACATTCAAGATGGCGGCTAAACTAACTTAATGATCAACCTTGTCCACGATAAGGCAATTTTTAAATCATGGAGCCATTTGCAGGGAGAGGTTCAACGGTAACATATTTTGCAAAAAAATTGTTTTCTGGGTATAAAACATACACCATACAAAAACCAAACATAAATTTACACAAAGTATGCAAGGCACTTATTCTAATTATTATTTAATAATATGAATACCTTTATAATACGTAAACTGCATCCTTTGCTTTAAAAACGAACATTTTTAAATGTGATGATCTACTTGAAGTCAAAAGCGCATTGTGAGCATATGGTGATATAGAATATTTTACTGCAAAACTTGTTTTACTTACCTAGCCCTTTCTTGTCAACTCCTTCACATGTGAAGAGTGTTTTAATTAGTTTTAAATGTCCAGCTAGGAGCGGAAATTCACTGTCTGCAGAGAAGAAAAAAATTCTTGCAATTTACAAAGTAAAACAAGGGTATGTAATGGCTTAACTTGGTTCATAATTAATCTAAAACAACGGAACAAAACGTTACCTAAATTGGTTCCACATTCAAAGTTTAGAAGCCACTGTATTTCATTTTCAATCATCTTGGTAGGGTTTATCTTCATTAGCCTTTGTTCTGTCACTAAAACAAGAGATCAAAGGGACTGACTTAAAAGATAACTAAACACACAAATAAGATAAAATGAATAAAATATCACTTCCTCATGTTCATAAAGTTAATTAATCACCTGTTAAGTAGTCCAGCAGTCGACAGAGGAGATCAAAGAATTGGCTACAGTGACGCTGCAATCTACAAGTCAACAACAGTATTGTGTAAAGTAGTTCCACCGTAGAGCGTAACACCACCATTTTGTTAAATGTATGTCTACTTACCTGTGGTTCTTTCCTCTGACGTAAACAGTTGGAGTCCATAATGGGAGAGGGGCACTGAGCATCACACTCAAAAGAAAGTGATTTGGCGTTTGAAGTTTGGGTTCTGAAATAAGAGAAACATTTTTGAGTGTCGAAAGTAATTTCGTGATTGCTTTGCTTTTTTGTTGCTATACTTTGTGACTGGCTAAAAATTCTCGCGTTATGTTTTCAACCAATCAGAAGTAAAACCAAAACTGTGACTTGCTTCCACGTGTTTTCCCGCACTTGGTGCCAACAACATGTATGGCCTTTGAGTTATGATTGGTTCATTGGATCGTTTGCATCTTTTGTGATTAATCAGAGTAATTACATTGGTTTTGCGATTGCCGTGCAAGGTGACTGCAATGCAAGGCGATTGCAGTGTGATTGCAATGCAATTGTGCAATAACATACATACCTCCTACTGGAGTTTGACTTAGAATTAAAAGCTGCTCTAG
>JAJLRJ010000013.1:18976110-19001110 GCA_024195265.1 Dendrophyllia cribrosa | reverse complement strand
ACCCCGAAACTGGCAGAATTTTTTCACAACCCCCACTAATTTCATTCAAACGTGACAAAAACATTGGCAACTTTCTAGTTACGAGCGCACTGAAATCTGACGATGTACCGGGAACTTTCAAATGCACACGCACACGATGTAACACTTGTCCTTTCATTCACAACGCGGACAAAATAACAGGACCCAAACGATCTATTAAAATCACTGATCGTTTTACATGCACCTCCGTAAATGTTATCTACTGCATAACATGTACTTTTTGCAAAAAGATATACATTGGCGAAACAGGGAGAAGACTGGGCGACCGTTTTCGTGAACATCTCCGAGACGTTGAAAAAAATGACAAAGACGCATCCAAACCAGTCGCGCGCCATTTTAATCTTACTAACCATTCTAAACAACACATGACAATCTGCGGCCTTTCCCTACACCAGGGTAACACAGAAAGCCGTAAAAACCTAGAACAAAAAATCATCTTTCAAATCGGCACTCTCAAACCCCACGGAATCAACGAACGCTTTTCATTCAACTAATCTACATTTGTTTTTCACGTCACCAAATTTCCACCAATAGCGTAGCTCCACCGCTTACTATATAAAACCACACACTACCCACAATTCCTTGATTCGCTCCGACGAAGGGCTAGCGCTCGAAACGTCAGCTATTTGAATCTTTTTACGGTGGTCAATTTACCTTATCGACTCAGTCGATAAAACTAAATAATCGATTAATCAGTCAGTCAGTGAGTCAATCAATCAGTCAGTCAGTGAGTCAATCGATCAGTCAGTCAGTCAATTAATCAATCAGTCAGTGAGTCAATAGACCAATAAATAAAGCTAAAATTAATTGTCTCACCCATAAGTTGTGTTCTGAGCTGCAAACAAAGGACGAGAAGTTGAAGGGCCTCGCCAACTACCACAACATCCTTTAAAAACAAACAAACAAAAACAAAATGTGAACTGAAACGTTTGGAAGATACCATGCGATAGTATCAAAATCAAGAGGTTTTTGCAATGTAGTTGTTTTCATAACTGAACATAAGTTTTACAGGCAGTCGCTGAAGGAACTGTGTAGTGCACAGAGTGCAATAAAACATTTGAAATGAAGATATATTTAGAGCTTCCTGACCATCTCACATAAATCAACCACCTTTCCTTTTTGAGCTATTTTGAAAAAAGTAGCTCATTAGCAGGCACAAAGATTTTTTTTGTGATTTTTGTATGTTAGTTTGTATGTTTGTTTGTCTTGGGTTATGTCACACCAATCAGATTGCCTCTAGTATGTACACCATGTACTATGTCAGCCAATTAAATTCTCGCTTAGAAAATGGTATTACTGAAGGTCAAAGAAGGGCACTTGACATGAATTGAAAATCAGCCATCTTGAATCTTCACGATTGTTGCCTCAAACACTAAAAGTGTAAAGTTTTGAAAATTTGTTGGTTGGGAACTGTGCTCTAATCCCGACTGGCTTGCTAATATCAAGGACATTTATTCGGAAATACCGCCTATAATGTGCTCTATGCATGAATGGTAGAATGGTCTGCGGGGGATGAGAAGTCCAAAAAATGTGGACTGCGGTTACGTTAATAGGTGAGCTTGTACTGAAGTAAGAAAGTATAGTTTTATTGCAAAAACGGCAAGCAGATTTCAAACAATGTGAGGCAGAACATGAATTGTATGATTCAAGCCCGGGTTTCAAGCGATTACTATTTAAAGTTGTGTTTTTTATTTGTCAGTCGCGCTGTCTGCACGTGAAAATGTTGAACTTTGTCCTTATAGAAACTTTCCGTGATGCATGGAGTTCAACAGAGAAAACGTAATGCAATTAATATAAAAATTACAGTATTTAAAAAGTTTATCTTTCTTTGAAATAATATGTGCAGATGTGTAGGTTATTAATTGTATGCCTCAAGCGATTACTATAAGCGAGTAGCGACTGTATTTTGTATGAGCAGTCATGCTGTGTGCACGTGATGGTACGTGATGGAATTCAACATGTTTTCGAGAAAACGTAATGTAATTAATTAATATGGTGCGTTACAAAACGCCTGTTTAAAAATATTAATTGCAATTTACTGGGAAACAAGCAAAATTCAATTTGGATGCGCTACGTTTATGATTTAAGACTTTTCTGGTCGACATTACAGGAAAAGGTGTTTGGTTCCAAATGTTAACGTCAACAATGTTCGTGTAACTAACTCAATTAACTTGTGGTTTTAAGTTGAAAACAATTTAATCTAATTAGTTTCTGTTTCTATTTGCACGACTTATTTTGTGGAGAATAAAAACAGTTGTTTAAATAATATTAGTTGCAATTTATAAGGAGAAGTACCAATACTCATTTTGCATGCGTTTAGTTTCTGTGAAAGACTTTTCTGGTTGACATCACAGAAACAGGTGGTTCAAAGAATTTTCGTGTCACTCGTGTCACTAATTTAATTAGCTTGTGGTTTGGAGTTGAAAACAATTTAATTTAATTAGTTTGTGTCTTCCAGGCCAAAGGGAACCATTTCCACGTTTCTTTTGTAAATAATAATAGCAACTTTAAAAAAAAAGACTAGATACAAATTTCCAGCAAATAATAAGCCTTCAATTTGGATGCATCAAATTTCCGTGCAGGACTTTTCTGGTTGACATTTAATACACTGATTACTGAAACAAGTTGCTCATTTCACTTGTGATTTTGTTCTCACCTATTTTCATACCTAACCCTTTTGGCTAGAATACAAAAGCAAACTTTTGCATTGTTCCACCTAAATAGAGTTTTGGTTTGGTCCCAGAGGGCCCGTTTCTCGAAAGTCCCGAACTGTATCAAAATCAGAATCTATGAAATAGCGATGCATTACAAAATTTTAATCTTTAATGAATACATTGCGCACATAAGATAGCTTTCCGGGCCCGAAACGTTATCGGGACTTCCGAGAAACGGGACCCAGTACATGATCTCGGTATTTTTTGGGGGTAGGGGGCGGGCCGTAGGATTTGAAAAACGTATATCTGCAAGCGGTTATTTGTGCGAGGTTACTTCCATTGTTTTGTTGCTTTCACCATTTCATATCATTTAGGTAATTTTCAAAATAGCTCATGCACGCAATGCGTGCCTATGTTTGTTATAGTGACCACATGTCCACAATTCAATACAAAATACCTTTTTGCAGTCAAATTACTTCTTTCATTAAGACCTCCTGTAATAGATCACCTCTTCTAGCTATAGGCTACCTCCTTTCCTTACAATTAAGGTGGCACTTAATAATGAAACTTAACTGTAATTATAATTCCTCACAGCTGCATTTTCATTTCACATACCTTGTTTGTCACCTCAGAGGGATTGCCATTGGATACACTTGATCTGAAGGACTTTACAGACTCCGTATCACTACCCGCTCCTCCCATACTACTTGCTTCATCATCAGAACTCTGACTCGACAGCCTCTGTCTACCCCCGGCAAGGTTGATTCTGCCTGCTGCTGCAGCCCATGCGACTCGCATGAAACACGCAATGGTCTCGGCAAAATCATCACGGCCCATGGTCTGAAAAAAGAAACAAAAAGTTAAAAGATTAAATCCCTGAACTCCACATTCACAAACTTGATAAAACGTTCTGAATTCTGTTTTGCAAACCATTGAAAAACTCACGGCATCATGATGATAATGTACTGCTCAATAGCTTTCATTTGAATGGTAACAGTTTAGGATTTCATCTACAGACTCAAAGGTTAGAACCACTTTGTACAGCATGATAAACAGTACTACAGGAGAGTACTGCTCCAAAGCTTTCTTTGAATTATCACACTTTAGGATTTCATACACCTTATTCCAAAATGGCGACCAATTTATTATTCTTTTATATGCATGTTAATTAGCCCTCTTGGCCTCATTTTCGCTTGTAAATTCTTTTGTATTTTGCACATGCTGACGAGGCCAAGAGGACTAATTTACATGGATATAAAAGAATAATATTTAATGGCCACCATTTTGGAATAATTTGTATTCCCAGACTCAAAAGTTAGAACTACCTAGTACAGCATAATAAACAATATCACAGGAAAGTACTGCTTAAAAGCTTTCTTTGAATGATCACACTTTAAGATTTCATCCACTAACTCAAAAGTTAGAACTGCAAAAGGAAAAAAAAGTGTGGCACAGGGCATCACGGAATTCCCTGGTTTCAGACTTATGTCCTGCTAGGAACAGTGTATTTATTGAGTGAGTTGTGCACGTACCTCTATAGCTACTCTCACAGAAGGGTGAACATCATCAATCATACTGCTTGAGCGTGGTCTTTTGGCTTCAACAGCAGAGTTGTTAAGAGAGTCATTTAAGTCCGTGTCCATGGTTCCAGTTGCCATGGCAACCGGTGATGCTGCAACAGTTGCATGTTCTCGGTGGGGTGGGGAGGGAGGGGCTGTAAACGAGTTTTCTGATGACTGTCCACACAGTAAGAACCTTAAAGGAAGGGAAAAGAAAGACCCTTTATCCATAGTCTACCTTTTGATATATCAAAGGCAAATTAAAATCAACCAATTAAAAAAATTTCAAACCTAGCTAGTTGTAAACAGATTGCATAACAGCCTCTACGGATTTCAGTGTCCACATCTTGAGGGAACATGTCTTTTTGGAGGATGTTCACAACAATGCTATTGAAACAAAAATAAACACAGCATGTTAGACAAAGTGACCATAGAATCAGGTTCGTCAAGCAATGGCCACTTACATTACTTATATCTGAGGCAGAGCAGGCAGGGCTGTCATTAGTAGCCAGCAACTGGCTGTTACAACTGGTAACTACAGTGAAGATGACTGGCTTTTCAAAGTATAAAGGTGACCGAAAGATGTAACATGCATGGAAATTTTTTTCTTATTTTATGACTGGCTACCTTTTTCATAGCGCCAGTTTCTTCAACGCTTAATTACAGTCTTGGGCAGGAAGGTTGGGGGGAGGGGGGGGGGGGGGGGGGTAGACCTGAACATCCCCTGCTACTTCTGGTTCCCACCATTGTTTTGGCAGCCATTTTGTTGCATTGGTGCACCCTTTACAACAGAGAACAAAATACCTGAGCCCTCCAGCTGCTAAAAAGGGGAGGGCGGGGTAGACCTGACCATCCCCTGCTTCTTCTGGTTCCCACCATTTTTTTGGCAGCCACTTTGTTGCAATGGTGCACCCTTTACAACAGAGAACAAAATACCTGAGCCCTCCAGCTGCTAAAAAGTTCTCCTTGAACATTCTCGCATTAGCTCCACCATCTCTGTTCAGCGTGGGCATCAGCTTACTGCTTAGCACCTGTGGAATAAATGGAGTGTTATTCTTACATCTTTCCATCACAGAAGAACGACAGAAAATAAAAATAAAACCAAACCCAGACCAATGCAACCATTTTCCAAACAATACCTCCAGGTTATAGAGTATTCTGAATGGTGACATGCCAGGGGTGACACATTTGAACATGTTCTGTAGACTTGCTGTAGATAGCATTCGGTCGTCACTTCCTCCAGGAGAACAACTGATGGTATACTGTGAAAGACAATAACAATAACAATAATGCGTGGCAAATTACACCATGAAGTCACATGTGAGGCCTCCATGCAAGAGTTGTTAGTTAAGCTTTCTACTTCCTTCATAAACTACTAAGAACAACAAGAATGTATGACTAATTAGGCCATTATTAACAAGCAAAAGGTCAAAGTGTAAGCCCTACTTGCAGGGACTGTATGTGTAGCTTTCTGTACTCCCTCCACATACTACCAACACAAGAATGCATGACTTATATGACCATTATTCAGAAGCCAGAAGAGAAAATATGAGCCATCCTTCCAAGAACTGTAAGTTAAGCTTCCAAAACTCTCTCCATATACTACTAACACAAGAATGCATAACTAATTAGACCACTATTGACAAACAAGAAGTCAAATGTGAGCCCTCCTAGCAAGAGCTGTAAGTTGGGCATTCTATACTCCTTTCATATACTACTAACACAATAATGAATGACTACTAGTTGTGCCTTTTTTTTAACAAATAACAGGTGAAATGCAAGCCCTCCTTGCAACAACTGTAAGTTTAGCTTTCTATTCTCCCTCCATATACTACTAACACAAGAATGCATATTTAATTAGGCCATTATTAACAAAGGAGAGGTCAAACGCAAGCCCTCCTTGCAAGTGTAGCTTTCTAAACCCCCTATATATACTACTAACACAAGAATGCATAACTAATTAGACCACTATTGACAAACAAGAGGTCAAATGTCAGCCCTCCTTGCAAAAACTGTAAGTTTAGTTTGCTATACTACCTTCATATACTACTAACACAAGATTGCATATCTAATCAGGCCTTTATTAACAACCAACAGTTGTATTAATGATGACAGCATTTTAACTCCAGATACCTGTCTGTATATTATTAACAATCTTTTCACCTGTTGGCCAATGGACTCCAATGCTTCCTGGACATCTGGATCAGTAGGTAATAGCATCAACAATCTCTGCACACGAACTGTGATACTTGGTTCTTCTAGTTCTGCTAGTTGATATAACTTGTCAAAAGCTTTGCACTCTGTAGCCATGATTACACCAGGCATCATTCGCTCCTGTAGGGAAATAATAAGGTAATTTTTTAGTCTGGGTAAAACATGAAAGTGTGACCATTCATATGAAACCTCTTGAACAATACTAGCAATTGATGATTTTTGTTTCTTAATATTTTGTGAACATTAATATTTGGAATTTTCCTTGATCAAAATTGTGAAAACTGTAATTAAAAGAGTCATTATGGAATTGATGCTTATAAGAATATTTGGTTTCTTCAGCACAAAGCAAATAGAAGTATCACTTATTTCCCTAAATGAAATGCTAGTCCACTGCAAAATTGGAAAAAAAGACAGAAAGTTGATTTGAATAAAGTTCTTTGTCTAAGGTAACAGCACAATGGTGGAAAACAGGATTTGAACCACCAGCCACCAACCTTCAGATCCAACAGGCTAACCATTTGATCACCATGCCTTTATTTTCGGTTTGCACATGACATCATTAAAATTAAAAAATTTTACATCCTACAAAACTGTTTCTAACATGGTATGTAGATACCAGTGTTACAACCTGTCACCAAAAGTTTGAAGTTTTAACGTTGTTTTGCTTCTGAATGGTAAAGGTTTTAAATGTGTGGCACAATTTGTCACGCTATTTCAGTTAAGCCGTGAATATAAACAAAATTGAACTAGTTGAAAGTTGTTTTTGCATTATAGATGCTTATAAGCCGATATAATGTAACTTATAGTGAATCCAATATTTTGTGTTGAGATTTTTCGCGTCATTATGACTTTGAAGTTTTGGCCGGCATGTTGGTGTAGCAAAGTGGTACACCAAGATGGCCGCTCCATACATTTTCACTAAAAATGTCTAAAACTCGTTCGCCTATAACTCTTGAACAAAATGCTCTGGAGCTTCAGATTTGGCCCAGATGTGTAGTTTTGAACTCTCTACAATTCCATAAACACTTTGGAATCGAAATCCGTTTTTTAATGCTTCTGAATTTTGATATGACATGATACAGTTGTATGACGTAAGTGCAAGCCAAGAATACATCATACATCTGTTTCTTACATAGTATGTGGATACCATTTTTACTAAAAATGTCTATTTTAGCACAAGTGCCGGTAATCTCGCAATCTGATTGGTCGATGCGGGTGGTAAATGAGAGTACAGACAACGGTGCTGATGCTAACATCACGCAATGCAAGTTATAGACAACGCTTGCTCACGCAATGCATCACGTTTTGTAACGAAACTTCGATTTTTCCTTGTATTTTTTTCTAAATATTGTTGTAAAAAACAGATTTCCACCATTTTTCCGGGGTGTGGACTCTTATTTACCACGATTTACGTCATCACATGGTCAAAATTTGTTGCTGACACACTCAGCTGCGCCTCTGAGTCCACAACATTTTGACCATGTGATGACGTAAATCGTGGTAAATAAGAGTCCACACCACAGAAAACCGGTGGAAATTTGCTAAATACTTGTTCGCCTATAACTCCTGAACAAAATGCTATGGCACTTCAAAATTTGGCCCAGATGTGTAGTTTTAAACTCTCTACAAAATCTTGCAACTTTTTTTTTAATTTCTGAATTTTGATGACGTAACTTGTTTAAAAGTGCAAACCAAGAGTTATAATTTTTGTACACTAGAATAAATACTCAATGACAATACATTCAAGATCTTACTAACCTGTTCCAAAGCATAGGTTTGGCGATTTGATCCACTGGCACTTGACTGTGAAGCAAATTAAGAACCAGATAACTTTTACAAATTAAGTGTTTGTTACAAACCTCAATGAAAACTTAAATGAAAGTGTACTCATACCTCGTCAATTCTCATAGACTCTTGATTCTGAAAAAACGAAGGAGAAAATCAGAAGAATTTATGCAACTGAATTTTCATGAATGAATCAATTTTAAAGGCCCATGTTCACCCAATCTGCTTTGTGCGCTTGTGTTTTTGTTTTGAAATGGTTGAATTGTTCAATGTAGCGTTGATTGGCTGCCACGTCGATTTTTCCATTTTTCGTCTGTGCGAAAATCAGCCCGGCATGCATAGCAGATTGGGTGAACATGGGCCGTTAACCATCAGATGTACAAACCCCTCCCTTGAGCTTTTATTGTGTTGTAATATTTTGAGAACCTGTACAAAATAGGGTATATATATATATATATATGTATATGTATATGTATATGTATTGAGCATTTAAAGTGCACTGGCAGGCACCCTTAACAAATTCTGTGGGGAAGATGTTGAGAGAGAAGGGGGTACATCAACAACCCATGTGTCTGAGGGTTCTCATGTATTTACATGTACCTCTGCCTCCTCCTTTGTAGGAACAGTGGTGACTCCAGAGACAGACACTTTTGCAAACAGCAGCTGCTCATCTTCAAATTCTAGTTGATAAAGCAGCTTTTGATCCTTGGATGGTAAAAGCTGCAATTAAAAATAGACAAGGGTTTCATTAAAATTTAGACAAAAGTAGTGAAAGAGTCCATTTTTGGTCCACTGCATCGAAGAGGCATCCATGCAAGGCTTCGTGGCTTGTGTGTCCTACTACCATTGAGAGATATAGGGGGAACTGGAAGGTACAGTCTGGGCATGGTTTTCAAAGCATACACACAAAGGCCACATGTGACAGTAAGGCAAATATCCCATCAGGCAAGCTACATGCCCAGACATACCAGTTTTTCACTTGTTGATAACTGAATCTGTTCATGATTGGTGTTCAGTCGGTGTGCTATTCTGTGACGAAGAGACTTCAGACTTTCATTGGAATGACACTGCAAAATAAAACAAATATTAACAAATAAAGAATTGAGACTTGTAAATTATGTAATACATCAAACACAAGGAGAAATGTTTCATCAACATTTCCAAACAGCGAGTCTAAGTGGGTTGAAAAATGAGGCACAGCCAAGTGTTTTTTTAACTGACTTGGAGGTGTTTGGATACCTGATGAAACACTCTATTGAGTGTTTGATAGAGGTTCTTAAAATCAGAGAAAATAAAGGAATAAAATCACCGAAATCTATGCTAATAAAGATTGGGTTTCCAAACCACCATCACACTTATGCAGGCTTTTAGCCAGAAATTTAATAGTGGGCATCCTGAAGATATTTCCCATCATAACTTTTTAAAGGAGTAGGTGCAATTTTGGACACCCTGGACACCAAGCGTCCTGAAGATATTTCCCATCATAACTTTTTAAAGGAGTAGGTGCAATTTTGGACACCCTGGACACCAAGCGTCCTGAAGATATTTCCCATCATAACTTTTTAAAGGCGTAGGTGCAATTTTAGACACCCAGGACACCTGGCGTCCTGAAGATATTTCCCATCGTAACATTTTAAAGGAGAAGATGCACTTTTGGACACCCTGGACACCCTGCTGGCTAAAAGCTTGCACTTATGGCTTTCTTTGTTCAAACTTGATGGACTATTAATGAGTTTGAAAATGTTCTGTCTTGATAATATCATTACTTTTTTCAACTGCATGGATTGATAGAAAAACTAATAATAAACAACAACGGATTTAAGGTAAACCTAGCTGCCCTGCGCTGCATCATTTCCAATTTATAAATGTTGCACTTCATATTCGGATCCCACACTGCTGCAGCATACTCGATAGTACGACGAACTAGCACCTTGTATGCTAGAGTCTTAAGAGTGACCAAACTTATTTTGAGATTTCTTCTCAACAAAATCCAAGGCGCTATTCGCCCTATTTGTATTATTAAATGAGGAACAGACACCCACTTACCTGCAGAGTGATCTCCTGCCTGGGCAGATCAGAAGACACATTAATTGTGATGGGATATCCATGAAATGATGCACCATGTGGTAAAAGTGTGCGAGGACCTGCATGAAGATCCTGATGAAGGATGAAACACAAAATAATGAAAAGTTGATTAAACAACAAAAAACCCTACACGTTTGGGGTGTTCAATTCCACATTTGTATTTTGTAGTTGAATCTTTCTGAAATTATTTACACACTCATAGGCAAAAATGCAAAATATGTAAATGCTGCATTTAAATTGTCTTGTTGTTTAATTTGGCCACATCTGTCGAATGGGTCAGGAAAGGCTTCCTAAAGCTCTGCTGGAATGGAAGCCTGAAATGTAAAGCGGTGAAGGGGAAGGTGTCATATACATTGGTGGGACACCGTGCTGCAATACTAGCTGAAACTGAACAAGATCTAGAGTCCCTGGAAGCATACAGGGCATAATTGTGGGACTTGCTCACACTTTTGGTGTCATGACACCAAGATGCAAAGATGGTGATGATTAATTCAAGGCCTCCGGGCAAGAACTTCCTAAGTGACTATTTGAAAAATTTTCACTGAAATCTTGCTTTTTTGGCCTCAAAAGGGACTCACTTGCCACAATCGTGACTGGATCATGTAAATATGACTGAAAGGATTTCAACAAGGTCAATAAATCTTCAATCTATTTTTGAACACAATAAAATTGATCTTAGGGTGTCCTAAGGCCCAAAGCATTTTCTTAAAGACAGGGTTCTCTCAATAACTTTTGAATGAACCGTTCCATTTCAGTTGACAGCCGTAACAATGTGGCACATGGCCAAAAGGTCTAACTAAACTTTGTATTAAAACACTTAATTCACAGCTGTAACACGGGTTCAACTGAGAACACCGAAATATGTGGATTATTTCCCCAAAGTGGATCTGTTTTAAGTACCTTGACAATCATAAGTCATTCTTTTGACAAAACTGTGCTTTTTAAGGCCTAAAACATGCAAAAGGTAAAAAAAGTCACTTCCTTTAGGACATTCTTTGCTCGGAGCTCTTCAATTATCTTGATGGAACCATTTGCAGTAAGCAACCACCTTTTCTTGATCCTGAGGATGGTAATTTATGACTTACCGTATAACATAAAACTTACCTCAACTGTTATGATGTATTGTTCCACTAGCACTAAAAGTCTCTCAATACTCAGCATGCAATTTGCCCTGTAAAAAATATGATTAATAAAGACTATTATGAAGAATCTTTTCAGACTTACTTAGCAAAACACACATTATTGAATATTCTTGTATACAGTATGTGTATAAGAAAGGGGAATTTTTTTACTTCATTAAGAACCCTACATTAAATCAAATTCATGGGAGTATCCCTCATCTTAGTGCTCGCCTTTTCCAATGGAGAACTCAATTCGCTGGCCATTGTCCCATGCAAAAGACGAGTTGGTATCCAAGCTCATTCTTTAAAAACAATCTAAGGGTCACAAACTCACTTATCTGGACTCATCACAAGGGGCACTGGGCTCAAGATTGCTGACCTGATGATTGCTATGGAGAACAATGACTACTGGCAAGAAGTTGTGTGAGAGCTCTTGGCCAAGGCTGCAAGATGATGATGGTGATGATGGTGATGATGATGATGATGACTATCATTAGCATACTTTAATTGTGCAAGATGGGTGAGGTTTTTATGGATTATAATTATTATTAATCCCCATACCTGACTGGTACAGGAGTGATGACCACTTCAGGTGTAAGTGGAGCAGTGGCTGCCATTGTTGCACTACAAGCTGCTTGGGACACAGATGAGTTCCCAAGGCCAGACATCATTGTCTTCAAATTAAAATATGACATGAAAAAAGCGTCAACTATGGTGATATAGATTGTAGGATTTAGCACAGATTGGATGACTCAAGGGGGGCAGGAGGCGGGAAGCGGGAGGCAATGAGTGTAAAATGTGGCCTAAATACATTTAGGATTCCAAAGGATCTGTAGTGAGTTGCTGAAGAGTTGATGAAGAAGAAAGTAAAAGCACTTTATTGTTACGTGTTGCCAGCATTTTGAACTTTGTATCTACCCAAAAAGACACTTATTTTGTTTGCAAAATTGTGACCTTACACGCGAAAACGTACACTAACGACTTTCTGTTAAACTGGTGAAATGAACGGCTATATCGAACGGGTTACGAACGGGTCACCAAGCCGTTTGAAACGATTCCATCGAATGGCTAAATGGGTTATTAAGTATGGGTTACTAAGTATGGGTTGTTAAGTATGGGTTATTAAGTGGCAGTCCCGCTAAAAGCGGTCCGCTCGATTTCGCGACCAAAAATAGTTTCCCTTTATTTTTTGCTGGTGAAAAGGCTTTGGTACACATGTATGAAATACACAATTCTTTTTTTCAAATTCTTTATTTTCGCCCTGCTACAAGCAAAAAACGAATTCAGGCCGTCTCGGCCTTTTCGACGGTAATCGGAAGACTAAATTTGATGGTTTTTGAGAGGCGCTCTACGTAGAAACAAATGCAGTTGAAGAAATTTTGTTTAGGTCATGTTTCTAAGCTAAACCTGAGTAGTTCACAGGCAAAGTGTAAAAAATTTCAATAAAATGTTAAGCAAGCTGAGGCAACTTAAAGACGACCCACTCTGAAGCCTATATTCAGACACTGAAAATGGGGCAAGAACGAGGGAAAATTTCTCAAACGTTGCGGCCTAAACTTGGTTTTAAAACCACGTCACAGTAAAGTTCTTACCTTCTTTTATCGAGTTATAAGTTCAAACGTGTGGGTATCTCCCGGGATCGCAAGCGAGAAGAGATTATAATCAGCCATTGACAGCGTGTTTACATAATTATCGGTCGTGCCAAAGGTCACTTGCATTACTCTTCGGCTCTTCCAAAATGTTTCTATTGAGGCTTGAATTCGATTGTAGTTCTCCAAGATAAATGTCGACAACTTCTTTAATACTTCTGCGTCAGAATTAGATCGAGAACAGATGTAAAAGTTGCAATAAGTTGAATAATCTTCATGGCGGCGACACGGTCCGGGCTCGACAAAGCAAACAACGAGGCCTTTTAGCATGTTTCGGAGAAACAGTACTTGATCCAAATTCTCTGCTCCAGTAACGAGTATTAAAGGTTTTCCACGTCCCTACAATAAAAAGAAAGTCAAAGTTTATTCTGATCCACGATTTTATACTGTTGAAATTCACCCGTGGCGGAAACATAACTTGACCGTGGCATGCAAATATCCTATAATTTGAAAAAAATTAACGACAACCAGAAGTTTCACTGCGATACGTGAAATACTCACCGGTGAGAGGTTGAAATATATGAATGACTTGAGTTTAAGATTCGTTTTTAAGGGCTACTCGCCAAGCGACAGCAAAAAGTTTTTTCGCTTGAAAATGTGTAGATTCGTTACAAGGTCTTCGAGCACGTGGCTTGTGTCATAACTTGTCACACAATGTTATCAAGGTCGCGTGACAAAGGTAGTTGGCCGCGCGATGTAACGGATCTACACATTTTCAAGCTAAGAAAACTTTCTGCGGTTGCTTGGCGAGAAACCCTTAAAAACGAATCTGAAACTCAAGTTATTCATATATTTCAACCTCTCACCGGTGAGTAGTTCATGTATCGCAGTGAAATTTCTGGTTGTCGTCGATGTTTTCTTTTTTTTAAATTATATCTACAGTATTTGCATACCATGGTCAAGTTTAGTTTCTACCACGGGTGAATTTCAACAGTATAAAATCGTGGATAAGAATAAACTGTGACTTTCTTTTTATTGTAGGGACGTTGAAAACCTTTAATACTCGTTAGTGGAGCAGAGAATTTGAATCAAGTACTGATTTTGATGAAGATTTCTCCGAAACATTCTAAAAGCTTCGTTGTTTGCTTTGTCGATCGAGCCCGGTGTTGCCGCTATGAAGATTATTCAACTTATTGCAACTTTTACATCTGTTCTCGATCTAATTCTGACGCAGAAGTATTAAAGAAGTTGTCGACATTTATCTTGGAGAACTACAATCGAATTCAAGCCTCAATAGAAACATTTTGGAAGAGCCGAAGAGTAATGCAAGTGACCTTTGGCACGACCGATAATTATGTAAACACGCTGTCAATGGCTGATTATAATCTCTTCTCGCTTGCGATCCCGGGAGATACCCACACGTTTGAGCTTATAACTCGATAAAATAAGGTAAGAACTTTACTGTGACGTGGTTTTGAAACCAAGTTTAGGCCGCAACGTTTGAGAAATTTTCCCTCGTTCTTGCCCCATTTTCAGTGTCTGAATATAGGCTTCAGAGTGGGTCGTCTTTAAGTTGCCTCAGCTTGCTTAACATTTTATTGAAATTTTTTACACTTTGCCTGCGAACTACTCAAGTTTAGCTTAGAAACATGACCTAAACAAAATGTCTTCAACTGCATTTGTTTCTACGTAGAGCGCCTCTCGAAAACCATCAATTTTAGTCTTCCGATCAACGGCGAAAAGGCCGAGACGGCCTGAATTCGTTTTTTGCCTGTAACAGGGCGAAAATAAAGAATTTGAAAAAAAGAATTGTGTATTTCATACATGTGTACCAAAGCCTTTTCACCAGCAAAAAATAAAGGGAAACTATTTTTGGTCGCGAAATCGAGCGGACCGCTTTTAGCGGGACTGCCACTTAAGTATTAAACGTTTGAACAGCTCGTTAAATTTATCAAACGGGTAGCCAAGACGTTCGAACGGCTCATGAAAATTTTCAAATGGGTAGCCAAAACATTCGAACGGCTCATTAAAACAAGTAGCCTAAAGGTTCAAACGGCTTGGTTTATATCATTCCAGCCGGTCAAAAACAGCAAGGGCCGAAAATTAAGTCATTGTTGCAGTTCCTTTTTTTTGACTCTGAATGGCCAAAGAAAGTAATTTTGAAACACAGAGAGCATTCGCTGCCAGGTTAACTTTGAAAAGCGAAACTTAAAACACGCAAAGGTCAAAGTAATATCTTTATCATTTATCTTTGCCGTGTTGTGTTTATTCCCTGCGAGACGAAGCAATGTTTTGCGAGTCTCAAGCCTCTTCTTGCGAGCCACTTTTATTTTTGCCATATGTGACCTCTCCCTATCCATTCGAGCCGTTCAAGCTGTTCCCTTGCTGTTAATCAGCCGTAATTTGGCGAGCGAAACTACAAGGATAACAGAGAATTCTTGGAAGGGCATGGTCTGTATTCAGGTTTCATAAGAATTCTATGCGACAATACCGCTCTACATTATACTTAACTACGCCAATATGGCCTAAAGTCAACCTGTATTTAGGGAGTTAGCACTGACCCACAGTTAGCATATAGTGTCATTATACCTTTTACAGACACTACTATTATACAACAATATGCCACTACTATCATACGACACTACGCCTGTACGCCTCTACGGCCGACAGTCAACCTGTATTTAGCAAGCTCCTCTTCCAATAAATCCCCAATAAAGACATCACTACTATTATACAACAATACGCCACTACTACTATCATGCAATACTACGCCTGTACGCCTGTACGCCTCTACGGCCTACAGTCAACCTGTATTTAGCGAGCTCCTCTTCCAATAAATCCCCAACAAAGACATCACTACTATTATACAACAATATACCACTACTATCATACGATACTATGCCTGTACGCCTGTATGCCTGTACAGAAGGGGAGAGGAACGGTTTAGGGATGAGGGAGAAATGGCTGTAAAAAATAGGGGGAAGGGAGAAACGACGTTAAAAAAATAGGGAAAACAGAGGGTGAAACATGGAAAGGGAGGAAGAAATATCTTTGTTTTCCCCTCTGTTTTCGGTCCTTTTCAGTGTTAAAGCCTCGGCCTTTGAGCGGATCTGATTGAAAGAAACATGTAATGACTGTAATGACCGAAGTTGGACTGTCGTCTCAAAGGGTCTGAATTAGCATAGTATAATCAACCATGAAAAAAAAAATGAAAAATGATAATCCCAACTGGATAAGAATGTAGATGCGTAGATACCGGATCACTGTTCAATTGACCATCTCATGCAGAATCGGTTGCATTGCATTAACTAGTGATTAGGATCTCAACGAGGCCGTACAAATAGCAAGGCATCACTACGGCAGAGGATGGCCTGATAATATAGGACAAATGTAAGCTAAACGGTGTTGCCATGGCAACAGAAACATGTATAGAGAAGGAAAGGGTTTGCACAAAAAAAAAAAAACAGAGGAAATATGTCATGTAGAGGTGTAGAGGGTGTACGCCAAACTGTACGCATTCAGATACATCCAAAAATGAGCCTCTTTTGGACAACTAGCTAGTAGGTACACTGACAAACTTAAAAGGGCTTAATTTGTTTTTCTGTTACATAACTTTCCCTTCTTTAACATTGATTATTATATTTAGTTTCATATTCAAGATTTATTTTAACAATTAGTAAACATGAAGTTCAGAAACAATTTTACACATGAATTTTGCGCAAGTAATGCACTTGGGACTCGGGGGCACTTGTTTACAACCATGGTCTTCAAGTCAAAGCGATAAACGGTTTCATCGTCCTTACGATGTAATAAGGTACTCAGTAAAGGTAAACAATTAGCATGCAATTTATTTATATATTACGTTTACAGCCAGCCTTTCAAAATTTTTCTTCAGCTGTTCGGCCGCGAGCCGTTCCAAATAATTCTTTAGCCGTTCACAGCCAGCCGTTCGAGATAATTATTTAGTCGTTTACAGCCGGATTGATGTTTTTATTGAACAGGTGACCAAGCTGTTCAAACTGATTTATGTTTTTAGCGAACGGGTGATCAAGCCATTCGAACGGATTGATGTTTTTAGCCAACGGGTGACCAAGCCGTTCGAACGGATTGATGTTTTTATCAAACGGGTGAGCAAGCCGTTCAAACGGATTGATGTTTTTAGCGGACGGGTGAGCAAGCCGTTCAAACGGATTGATGTTTCTACCGAACGGCTGACCAAACCATTCAAACGGATGCAAATTTATTTCAAACGGCTAACAAACGGGTTGTAAACGGAATTCCGTTCAAAAATTGAAAGTCGTTAGTGTACGTTTTCACGTGAGAGGTCACAATTGCTAAATAATGAATATAGGAAGACTGTTGTTGTTACCACACAGAAAAGTTCTCTGTTAATACAATTATTAAGCTTTATATACCTCAAGACGCTTGTAACACTCCAAAATGAATTTCTTGTGTATATTCACAGGGTCCTGAAAGTAAAATATAAACGGCATAATGAAGTATAACCCTATGCTTTACATCATTCTCCAAGAGGACACTTCAATCTTAAGACAGCAGGGTTGTTATTAAACTTTGAGGTTGCTGCTACACAAGGAAAATAGGTGGTTATAACTCAAGATAGCCTCTTATGGTTGTTGTTCTTTGGTCATTTTCAAAGCTTGAGTTACAAGTCATCATCACTGCAGTTGCCGGCCATAATATCCGGCTGCCAGCTGCTGGGTACTAATTACAGCCCTAAGACAGACAGTTTGAGCTATTCTTCTACATGTCCTACCTTCTTAAGTTTCGGAGACAGCCATGTGTAACTAAGTTCCATTAGCTTCTTCACAGCCAACATTGCTATTTCCTCAGACGGAACCTCGAGCACTAATCTCCACAGGTAGTCAAGTCCCACAAGCTCCATCTTCTCCACTATGTACGTATTCTTGTCCACTGTGTACGTATTGCCTGTTTCCTTGATACGATGGTCATTCATGTTGACATTCTTAAGAAACTCTCTAAAGCAACCAAAACCTGCACAAAAACAAAACATGGAAAAACAAATGGTATTTGTAACTTATGAATATGTGATAACCAAATTTCCACTCTTTCCACCAGTCGATCGGGTGTTAACATTGAGCCTGCAGTATGTACTGGTCATCTGCCTTACCCATGTGGATGGCGTTGGAGGGAGTGGAAGGTGGGGTGTTAGACGCAAAGGGTGGGGGGTCAGTGGAGCAAAACACCTAGGAGAGGGAGGGGTTGGTTAAAATCGAGTCTGTAGTATGCAATGATCACCTGCCTTGCCCAAGGAGATGGCATTGGAGGGAGGGGACGGTGGAGTGTTAGATGCAAAGGGTGGGGGCAGGGGGGGGGGGGGGGGGGGGTCAGTGGAGCAAAACACCTAGGAGATGGAGGGGTTGGTGAACACTGAGTCTGTAATGTGTAATGATCACCTGCCTTACCCAAGGAGACAGCATTGGGGGGAGTGGAGGGTGGGGTGTTAGATGCAAGGGGTGGGAGGTCAGTGGAGCAAAACACCTAGGAGAGGGAGGGGTTGGTGAACAGTGAGTCTGTAATATGTAATGATCACCTACATGTACCTTACCCAAGGAGACAGTATTGGAGGGAGTGGAGAGTGGGGTGTTGGACTCAAGAGGTGGGGGTCAGTGGAGCAAAACACCTAGGAGAGGGAGGGGTTGGTGAACAGTGAGTCTGTAATATGTCATGATCACCTGCCTTACCCAAGGAGACAGCACTGGAGGGAGGGGAGGGTGGGGAGTTGGATGCAGGTAGCGGAGGGGGGTTGGTTGAGTAAAATGTTTAACAGAGGGGAGGGTCTGAATGTTTCATATTTATGAGTCAGAACATAGGAGCCTTTGTTTTGTTTTCAAAATAGCCCAGAAATTAATGGCAATATGATTCAATTAAATATACCTTTCATGGTTAGCCTGCCGGGTTCCAGTTTAAGAACTTTGCTTGTAAACATCTGAGATTGAGTGTCCGGCTCCAAGTCATGCTGTCCTTTGTAGAACCAGTCAAAACATGTCTGAAACAAAAGCAAAATTGGCCAATGGTGTGACCATTGGTGTGACCAATGGTGTGACCAATGGTGTGACCATTTAAATGAACTGTTAACAGCAGAACTCTAGATCTGCTAACCTGCTGCAGTTGTTTTTATGAGACTAAATGGAATTTAGGAAAATTAATAAAACAGCTAAATGGTGGTCAGTTGTATCACCAATTTGTGGAGGTGCGTTAGTATTAATAGTGGTTAGCGCAATGAACTTCAGATTGGAAGGTCCGTGGTTCAAGGCCTGGTCTCCGCCATTGTATAATTTCCTTAGACAAGAAACTTTTAATACTCTGAAATAATTGTCTCTCCCTACCTAGGTGTATAAATGGGTACCACAGTAACAAAATACTGAGGGTAACCAAGCGACGGACAAGCATCCCATTCAGAGGGAGTAGCATTAATACTCCTAGTTGCTTCAAGCTGGCTATCTAAATATGGAAACCATTTGGTGATAAAATGAATTGTCAAATTTTTTACGGCGTCTAAATTCAAACGTCCGAATCAGCTTTAAAATGCTTTAACTCAAAGCGATTATTGTATTTTGCTAATTTGATTTGTTCTCGGGTTTCCGGACACAAAGCACTAATTAAAAAATGTGTCGGCGATTTCCCATATTCAATTGCAGTGAAAAGTTACAGAATATTTTCGAAAAAGAGAGAAAAAAAATTGGAGTGATCGCACGGAAATGGCTCTTGACAAAAAAGTTTTCGGAAATAAGAAATTCGCCGACACGTTTTTGTTGATTATATGTTAGCCTAGTTTCTGTCCAAATTTGAGGAAAATCAAACAAATTCCCTTTGAGCTGTAGCGTTTTAAAGCTGATTCGGACGTTCGAATTTAGACGTCGTAAAAAAATTGACAATTCATTTTATTACCAAATGGTTTCCATATTTAGATAGCCAGCTCTATAAGCTTTAATTTGATATCTGGGTTTAGGTATATTAAGCGTAATCTTAAGACACTAGAGCTGTTATACTGGAGACACCCCCCAAGGTACACGGTCACCTTAAATAATCTGGAGCTAAGCCATTTACACATTTGAATCATTGCTAAAACTAAGTCATTAAATAAAACCTTCTCTGTAACATCTAGCCATTTAAGAGATCTCCATCCCTGAGAGAGAACATCACTGGTAAGGCCACAGGTGGCCCACTCAGCCAGAACTTAGCCGGTTTCTGTAGCATGAAAAATCTACATGTAGGAGTATTAATAATTATCCCCCTGGATGGTATGCTGGCCCATCGCAGGGTTACCTTCAGCATTTTGTTGCCAGTACTCATTTATATACCTGGGTGGAGAGAGACAATCTGGAGTACAGTTTCTTGTATAAGAAAACAACACGACAGCTTAGAACAGGGCTGGACAACTGAACTTCAAATCTGAAGTCCAATGTGCTAACTGTTAATAACACCACTATGCCCCCACACCTGATAGGTGTAGAGGTCAAAAGTAATCTCATTATTCCTTAACTACAAAATGAAACATTTTGTTTGTGAAAGGAGAAAGGACTAAGACTGAAAAGGTTAAAAATAATTATACAAACAACCTACCTCCTGATCAAATTCACAAGCATCGGCATTAGCCACGAGGCAGTCCCAAATATCCCGTGCCCTGTGCCAGGGTAGGTAAAAATTACCCTGTTCCAGAACATAAGCCAGAAATCGTAGGTGTATGTTGACAAACTCCCTGTGGATGTAACGTCCATCGACAAGGGTGTCCTCCTCTAATGCACCAGGTGCTGCAGCAGCGACAGCCTGCTGATGGCAGTTTACAAGGCTGGTAACTGTAAGCTTGATGATGTCGTGGCTCTTGTGCAGTTCTTGTAGGTTACCCTAAGCAAACCATAAGACACAAATTTAGAAAAACTGACAATAAAATGAGTTTCATATTAAACAAATTTGTCAAGTCAAACCTTGTCATTTTTGTTGAACTGTTGCTTAACCATTCCTTTTGTGATCTTCAAAAGTTGACGGATAGCTGGCACAATCAGCACTCCCTTCCTGATGTCCTCCACACATTTGACTGCATAGTTCTTTTTTATCTGCTCCTTAATTGTGTATGAATCACTCAGGATTTCAATGTGAGACTTGAGAGCTTGATCAACCATCTCCGTCGTCAGTGACGGCAGGTGAGACAAACTCCACAGAAGATCAAGGACCTAAAAACACACAGTTAATTATACAGTAATAAATCCTTGAATTTTAAGAATCAAAGGCTCCGATGAGCCAAGGAAGGAGAATTTGTATGCTTGCATAGATGTATTTTTAATTTAAAATTTACCATGTATTATGTTGTGGGTCAAAATTTACCTTGGTTGGAATTTTTCCCACTCTTGCTTCTTTCCCAATTCGCCCAATGAGAACAAGGAGTTTTTCCTTCATGCGGTCACTCTCAGATCCCCAGCTCTAAAACAAAAGTCATCAATTATTATGTACTAGGTGGATGTGTCATGGTCTAGAGTTCAGTGTGTCAGAAAGCTTAGTGGTTATTGCCTGGTCTCTGCCATCACATTATAATGTTTCCTTGGATGAGAAACCTGTGATGGACTAGCATCCCATCCAGGAACAGTAGAAATACTCCTAGTCACCATAGGTCATATAAACCTAACAAAATACTGGGGTTAACCCTGTGATGGACTAGCCATCCCATATCCAGGAGGAGTGGTAATACACCTAGTCACTTTGTATTATATAAACCGGGTCACCCACCCAAGGGGGAGTAATAATACGCCTAGTAGGCACTTCATAGTAAAATGTATATAAACTGGCTCACCCTGTGATGGACAAGCATCCAGGGGGAGCAGTTAATAAATACTCCTAGTTATTTGTGGTACATTAACCTGACCTAATGCTGGGGTAATCCTGTGATGGAAAAGCATTGTATCGAGAGTGAGTATGAATATTCTAAGTTGCTCAAATATACTGCAGAATGAGTGCTTGCAGTTCACATGCAAGTTTACATTTTTTATAAACTGAAATAATATGATTGTGCACTTAGCCTTATGCTCTGGTTTAAAGGAGCAGGAATGTGCTCTAGCAGTGCCCGGGTGCCACAGGCGACTCACTTTTGTCTTGAGGCGACAAGAAAAACTAAGTAAACATTTGCACATAGCTTAACTAATAGGCACTCTACATTATTTTTATAGTTGGAAGTCCTCCCTTTGTGCTCCCTATAATAACTCTAGAGCACAGCCTTGAAAAGGCTATTTTCTTGGCTAAGAAAAGCAACAAACCTGCTGTATAAGTACAAAGAGAGTTTCCAGCTGATTGGAGTTAAATCGCACTGCTGCTGTAGCCAAGATATTGTGAATATTGTCCACTTCTGTGGGGTGCTTTCCAACCTTATAAAGACAACACATCATTAGCATATTTTAATTGGAGTGGTTTTCAATTGAGTATTGAAAGAAATCTGGCAATCGGTTTGGTTTTGCATTGCTACGCTTTGTGATTGGCTAAAAAATCTTGCACACTTACAGGGCTAAAAATTAACTCCAGTGCTTGGTGGCCAGTCGGGCGAGTTTCCTGGAATTCTTAGTGGCCCATAATAATAATAAAATAGAATTTATTAAGCATGCTTTCTTTAAAAATATTCAAATGCGTTTTACATGTACATTATTAAAGAGTCTGACCCACCCAGTTTGCATTGCGCGCTTCTCTTATTGTTATGATACGGCTCTATACCATATTTGGGCAAGCATATCACCTCTTGCACGAGTGAATTTCTCATCTACAATACAGTATGGATTTTCGGGGGCCCTGAAAATGGCGGATGAACCAACGTAGGTGCGCAATGCAAACTGGTTGGGTCAGATTCTTTAAGAGCTGGTCAGTTTTAACTCGCCACTGGTGACCGTGCGACCACCAATTTTTAGCCCTGGCACTTTCTCAGTCAATCAGAAGTAAAACCAAAACCAATCGCGACTTACTCGCACGCGCTTTCCTGCGCTTGGCGCCGGCTACTTGTATTTGCTTCAAGTTCTGATTGGTTCATTGGATTGTCTGCATCTGTTGTGATTGGTCAGAGTAATTGCTTTGTTTTTGGTTTTACGACACTCAATTAAAAACTCCTATTATTAACAATAATTACTTTTCGTATCAATTTTTCACACAAATTTTTGCAGTCTTAAATACCTGCATTTTCCATATGGTGGTCAGCTCATCCAGCGAGAGTTTGGTGCCAAGAAATTCCACAAGCACTTTAATCCGATCACAGTACTGTGACTGATGAAGATTGCCTGCCAGAAAGGTAAGTATGTAAAGTTTAGGAGGGAGTCTACCCACTGCAATTAGAAACATCGACTCTACATCTTTTAGAAAACAATCCAACCGGCTTTTGCATTAGCTGTGTGTTAGACATTGTTTTATGTATATTTGCTCAGTAATTTTCTTGTAAGTTACATGACCGGTTGCTCGCATCAATCGCTGGAAGAACCTACATACATGTACATGTATGTAACATAGGGAGGCTATACATGTAAAAAAAACAATGCTTACTTTCAAATGCAATTGAGAGCACTTTGTTCTGAAGAAGCCACTCTGTTATCACATCCTGAGATATGTTCACTTTAGTGTTTTTATTCTTTTCAGAGTCATCAATCAACTTACAAACCTGCCATACAAACAAAAAACAGCTGAGAATTGTTTTAAAAAAAGTGAAAATCAAGGCAGCAATTACCCTGCGAACAGTGTATTCTTCTACAGTACGCCGAGCTCCAGCATAGCTTGGCGTAGAAGAATCCACTGCTTGCAGGGTAGGCAGCAATACAGACACCCTCAACACAGCACAAAATGTTTTTTTTTTATTTTATTAATACTTCTCACACAAACCTCTTTGAGTGAATTCATCTTGGCATTAAAGTGAGGACTTTTGAGCATTTTCAAAGCGACCTCCAGCCTGAGTTCATCGACTGCTGATACCATGTTCTGCCAAAGTCTCATACACAGGAGTTTAAGAGTTGTTAGAAGGTCAAATACATCACCAACTGCCTGTTGACACAACATGATAACTGATGTTAACAACTCAACTGAATTTATACACATGGTACTATTAATCAAAGGCTCCTGTGAGCCAACCCATCAATACAAAACAACCTTCGCAGGGCTCGAAAAAAGTCCCGTCCGATTCCCCGGGACAAACAAATTTTTGTGTTGGGCAAGTAACTTTTCTCACCCTGATGGGCAAGGATATAGATAAGCTGCTCGTGAACTAAGCTGAATTTAACAATTTATAAACTCTTGTCCAGGCAAGTGAAATTTAAGACTTGCTTGCCCAAAGTGCAAGTTTAAATTTCAGTTTTTTTCTAGCCCTGCTTTGGATCCTCCTGTCTCCTAGATGCCTCCCCCCCCCCCCCCCCCCCCCTCCCCACCCTCTGTGTCCCTGTCTGCTATAACTTGTTTCTTGTTTAATGTTTTGCATATTCACAATTTAAAAAGCTTACAGTCACATTTTAAACAGGATCACTTCCACTAACTTGCGTGTAAATCCAGGACTGCATACAAGTATTGTTTAACAAATACTTCATATTTGACATACATGTAGTTATTTGTTATTTCCATCATAGTTAATAGAACAAACTGGTTATGAAGCTCAACAGATTTCAAAAAGAGTGTACAAAGCTGCTTTGTTTTATGTTGAACGAACCGTGACCCTGCACATTGTTTTGTTTAAAGTGTGAGCCCAAATGTTTCTACTGATCAGTTGCACATACATGTATGCATTTCAATACCTTTTGTGTTTTGTGCAGGGTCAAGGCAAACGAACAAAAGAAATGGAGAACAAAAACATATAACAAAGGACTGACTAAGTTTCATAACCAGTTTATTCTATTAACTATGTTTCCATGTTTCTATGTTTTCTATTAACTATGTTTACTTCATATGTGGCTAAATTATGTGTGTTA
>JAJLRJ010000013.1:18793610-18971110 GCA_024195265.1 Dendrophyllia cribrosa | reverse complement strand
TTATATGCTTTCTGGTTGCCTCACTCAATTTCTCCTTTCCTCGAGCTTGCGCTAATACTTCAAGCTTTGAGGTAAGCTCTGTCATTGTAACAACTGATTTTTTGCCAATGACTTCTAACCGGATGTATTTGAATAGATCACTAAAAGCCTTTTCCTCGGCATCATCCCTTACTTCGTCTGTAGAGGAAGAACTTGAGCTAGGTTTTTCGGGTCTTGTATATTCTCTGTAACATGATCGGTGGTAGTGCGCTTCTCCGACAACTATATCCCTGCTGGTAACAGCTAAAATCTTCTGGTCACATTTGGCGAGGGCTTTCTCTCTTAGCGTCTTGTCGACTCTGAGTTGAGCAGCCTTAACTAGGGGCTCTCGAGAAGAGGTTGAGCGGATGTACTTCACTTTTTCGCAGAAAATACAATCTTTGCTGTATTCTCGTGTTGGTGTTGTTACATTTCTTTTCTTTGCTGCTGGTTTGAAATCTTCATCCTCTTCATCGTGGGGGTTCTGATTCTTTCTCTTCATTGTTTCCAAGTCTCTTTTCATGGTGAATATACTTGGACATTTTCTATGGTAAAATATTGAAGGGACCTCGTGCTCTTCCATATTTTGTGCGACATCTAGCACAGGTGTAAACTTACGAATTTTTGCAGCCTCAAATAGTGTCAACCATGATTCATAACTTTGGGGGCCGATGAGATGATCGTCCGAGTCAGTTGCAACAGTTTTCGAATGAAGGATACATGTAAGGTTGCCTGGTTTGCTAGCCATAGAGGTTCAATAAAGACTGAAAACAATTAATAAAAACATGTTTTAGTTCTTGATGCAAAAAAGATGCTAAAAAGTCTTGAGTCTAGCTATACATGTGTTTTCATCATGGCTTCACTATTGTATCAAAGCCATAGAATTGAATAAAACTAACCTTAAAGCAATGACGTCAATTCCTGAATACTTTTGATACCTCAAACTTACATCAATTGTAGACTCAATCAAAAACTGTTACAAAATGAAGCAAAATATTTGTAATCCTTCGAGTGTTTCTTATCCATAATTCTATCATAGCATATTCTGTAAATATTACATGCTTTTTGTGTTTCAGATAGAGTTTTTATGGTACACTTATTTCATTTATAACTTCAAAGACACCAATAGATTAGAAATAAGTAAAGATATGCTATGCAACTCCTACCTTTTCAACTGTCAAAAACAAATATTTAGCCAGCCGCCATCTTGAAAACTTCCAGTGAAAACAGAGAAGAATTATCTGTGAAATAAAGTGCTTTTTGGTTATATCATCTACAATAGTTCTCTTCTAAAGTGCAAATTCTTTTAAAAGACATATTTTAGACTTGTTTTCCACATCCATAACAGTAAAAAATTGCAAATAATTCATTAGTTCTTACCTCGTGGCTTTCCACAGAAGCATGTTATCAGGTGGTCAGCAGATGCTACCATTAGCGCACGCTCTGGCATATTTTTGCATAACACAGAATTAAAATACTTTCTTTATCATATTAAAATATTTTCAAGTAATTTCTGGTTCTTTAAAGCAAAAAACTGACACGTTTTTAACCCATTCGCTCCTACACCGGCCAAAACCGGCCGTACAATACTCCACTGCTTTAAAAAATTGCAACTTTCTCAATCGGGCGAACATTGCCCTAACTAGCAGTTCTGAGCATTGACTAGAAAGTCCCTCAAATTGAGATACCCAATAAACACAAAAAAGTCAGCGATTTTTGCAGAATATCAGCGTTTGAATTTGGACAACAACAAAAATGACCGTTTTTAACGTCATAGAAAAACAACAAAAATCACGTTTTTGCCTTTAGTTTTTTTTATTCAAATCATCATGGCAAACCCAAAAGTCAACATTCACAGCAAAATTCAGTCCTAGTCCTAGCTTAGCAGTGAATTTTTTTGCTCTTATTCGTTGCTCGGGCCGAGCTCTAGCCTCTCGTTCTAATGCATACTGACCTTGCCTCGATTTTCAATATCACCACCGCACTGCATGCTGGGAAAAAGCCAAAAATTTTGACAGCGCTCGATTCTTCCCACACACATTTCATATTTATACTAAGTCCACAGTCACTCCGACCCACCGCCGAAATTTTGCGCTTGTTGTATTCTCCTGTGGTCGCAACTTCCAAAATATGCTGCGGTAGGTCGAGAAATTCATCCAGAGTCGAGTCCCAAAGCCACTTCGTTTCCAGGCGGCCATTTTTCCAGTTCAACGAGCAACGAGCCAAATTCGTAAACGAAGTACAACACCTAACTCGCTTCATTGAGAAGTGGACTCTGAACTACCTCCAAGCTTAATGATGCTCATCAGGCAGCTACTAAAGATGAAAAATGGCTGTGAACTTACCAAAAATCGTAGATAATTCATATTGGACCCTTTATTGCAAATCAACCAAGCAAAATGAGATCGTCACAATGACGTTTCCAGTAAACTCGAGCCTTCAGTGTTTAAGAACAGCAGCACTTTCAATGGTAACTTTAAATATGGAGTCACGAAATCCTATGGGGCGTGTGAATGCAGAAAATCGCTCAAAAACGTAAAAATTCTCAGGAGTGAATGGGTTAAAGTGATTGTAAAAAAAAAAATGAGAAATTTGACAAATTTCACTACTCACCCCTCCCCCCTTAAAATCTCAGCATAGCTGAGAGTAACAGATTGCTATCACATATATTTGTTAACTACAGGTAATTTACTTTTCAAAAAGTAGTGTTAGCCTTTGTCCCCCCAGGTGGTACTGACAACCCCCCCCCTGGCTCATGCACTATCAACTCCCTGTTCTTTTTTGTTGTTATTCCATTTTTCCCCTCGTTGCTGGCCTTTTACTAGACTTTATTTATGAAGTAAAACTTTTCCAGAAAACGCTGAAGAAGATGAAATTCTTTAACAAGAAGTGGCAAGTGGCAGGAAGACCAGATTTTCCTTCGATTTTGCTGGTCAAATCTGATAGGTTTGTCGCGTGTAAATCTGGCCCAATTCACGAGGCTCTCTTATTTGGACACTTTTTGAAAGATTTCTTCCTTCTGCTTGAGTTAGGTACAAAAGACATCTTTTATCATAAAAAGGGATGACGTCACAAATGGTAGAAGAACCGTGGTTCCGTCATGGCCAGTTTCGGGCGGTTGAGGTGTCAATGGGTTAAATGGGTAATTTTTTTCTTTGGAAATTTGAATTGTTTCAAAGTCACAAAACTGGGTGACTCATATTTGAAGTCGCTGCACTGAGGATAGCCAACAAAAATGCCTTTCTCTCCCTCTCCTTCCCCCCACCCCCCCCCACCCCCCCCCCCCCCCCCCCCCCCCCCCCTCCCTATTACAGCAGTTAGTTTCCTAGTACTGATTTTGCTTGAGAGAAAGAATGCAGTGATAAAGTCTTTGTTTCAAGCCCCAATCAAATGGTGCATAATAGTCAAGATGATAGTTCTTGATACAGTAGCTCTTGATAATAATAATTGCAGCTTACCGGCAACACTTTGGCATTAAGATAACTGGCACAAATTCCCAAAGGTTTCAAAAGTGCAGCCAACATCTGAAATACAAATTTAAAACAATAGGTGTATATTGAAACCAATCCAGAAATAAGAAATAACAACAACAAAAAGAAAAACAATAAAACAACTTCTATCTACTCTGTACATGCATTGCCTGCTTTATAAAATGTCTGCTCTTACCGGGGCATCCACTTTTTCGGCCGTTTCAATTTGTATCTTGATTTCTTCAAATCCCTTGAGCTCTGCAAACTGTGGAGGAGATCAAACATTATTCTCAATTGTGTTGCTTCCTAAGGTAGAGGTGGTTGGGGATATCTGGAAGTATGAAATTGAAACTCAACCCTTTCACTCCCAGTCAATTATGGGATATGAAGACTGTAATGTAGTCTGTAGTCCGTAGTAATGTAGTCTTTTGAGTCTGTTGACGAAATTCTATGGTGTGAACATTCATGTTAAACCTCTTCGGCAGTACTTTTGCATGGTACAATTTGCTTCCAATATTTTACAAAATGACATTAAGCATTTTTATTGAATTTTGATTTTTGGCACTCTTGGGAGTTAGTGAGTTAATAAAAGTACTGATGGAACTTGCCTTGTTGATCAGGTTTACAAGCCAACCATATGGTTCCTGAAATAAAAAAAGAACAACAAAATAGTCCTGTGTACATTTTTTCTTATTGATTAGTAACAAAGTCCTGCATTATATTGTATTTCCTATCTGACCCATTAGTGAGACATGCCACACATGACTCACAGTCCAAGTCAACCACTACAAAGTGAAAGGATCAGAGGGGAGGGCGATTCCTTGAGGAAGGCCATTACTTGAAATATTATTGGTCAGGAGTGATTATTTTAGACAGGGCTTCTGATATTACGCGATAAAAAAATGGAAATTTACGATTTTTTCGTGGAAAATTATGCGATAAGCAAGGACTATTATGCGGAAAACTATGCAAATTATGCTATTTTTTCTGGAACTTTTTTATGCATGTTTTACTAGGTTTCAGAGGAAGAAAACGAAAATACCTGTTTTAAAACGGTGCTCGCTATCTTTGTGGGACATTTTGAAGCTTTTAGCTATGAAGGAACATCCAAAACGAACGACAGAATCCAAGAAAAGAGTCTGTAAACAAGCGGCCATCTTGGTTAACCTTAGTAACCAGGCTAAATAAAGCATGTGCTCAAGAAATTTACGCGGTTACCAAGCTTGTTGTGGCCAAGAACTAATGCAGTTTCGATCGAAAGTGGCGGTTTGTTTATTTGATACAGGATAATTCAATAGAAAAAAACAAATTTTAGCTTAAGTTTCTTAGCTAAAGCGATAGTGTATCGTGTGGTTTGTTCACATAATTTTTTATGCGATTTTGTGTGATTTTTTACGAATTATTCGATTTTTTGTGAATTATGCGATCGGATGCGTTTGAGGCCGATTATGCGAAATCGCACCATCGCGTAATATCAGAAGCCCTGTTTAGAGGGCAATTGTGACCCTGCACAGGAAAACGTACCTTAACGCTTTTCCATTAAATGGGTAAAAGCATTAGTCATCCGTTAGTCATCCGTTAGTCATCCGTTAGTCATCCGTTAGTTATCCGTTAGTCGTCCATTAAAAAGCTTTCTCAAGAACGTTAGAGGCGTTAGACTAACCGTTAAACGTTAACGCCAGACTGTTAGAATCGGCAGCATAACCGTTAGCAAAAAAATTGCATCCATTAGAACGGCTGGTAGAGCCGTTAAAAAAACGTCCATTTAACAGGTAACATAGCCGTTAGAAAAAAATGACATCCGTTACAACGGCAGCCATAGCCGTTAGGTAGAGAACGATAAAATTAACCAGGAATATGTGTCTCGCAGAACATCGCGAAAATCGTGGGAGGGTGCACCGCAGGTCGAAACGTTGGTGGCATCTCAATTTGCGTATGACGCTTTTCGCCATTCCACTTTGTCTTCTTTGAAACCAAAAAGGTCCTTTCGATGGTTCGCATACTGTTTACCCTCCACCATCTTTGTTTACCATGCTCCTACATAGACTTACTGTAGTCTGGTGAATTCTACGAATTATTATTTGAATAATGTCTTTTACAGTATGGCCTCAAAATAATTTGTGTTTAAGAAATTATATTTCTCACACACTGAATGCCATTTGTCTGCCACAGAATGCAACAGCACTTTATTGCTTTATTGCAAAACGTCTGACACTTACAGAGTATGTATGAAAACTGGCTCATACAAAACCAAAAAACTTCAATGAACCTAAATATCGATGTCAAGGGCTGGGAGGGTGGGAAAGCTGTTGCACGTATGGCAAGAAACAAAAACTGAGTCACGTGTCAAAGCGTGACACCTGATATCCTGACTCGTACCAGACCCCCATTCAGTGTGTGAGAACTTCATTTCTTGCCTCTTTCACAAGCTCAGCCGGCAAGAAAACCATTTGTTTTTCGATTCCAAAACCGTTCAGCCGCTGCAAATTACATAATATTACATTTTATACGATCGAAGAACCCGAAACAGCCAAAAGCGAAGTGAGATGAGGGCCATAATGATGTTGTGGATATGATGTAAGAGAAGAATGTCTATACATTTTAGACACAAACATGTTCCGATCCTGGTGTTCGTATTCAGGTGAGCTTTGTATACAAAATACATGTAATTGGGAATAGAAATGTATAGCAACTCTTCAGGTTGCTGTACAGTATACTTTCAGGATTACTGTAATGCAACATAATGTTCCTAAACAATAGATAATTTGCCCAGACATTCCGTTTAATTCGGCTCAACACATGTCATTCAAGTATAAATATATGTTGTGGTTCAAATTTTTCTTTGGTTTGAAAATTTCCAAACCAGTTTGATTTTTGTTTTTCTTTGTCTCAGAATATGATAATGAATCTGAGACAAAGAAAAAATTAAACTACATGTAAACTGGTTTTAAAATTTTCAAACCAAAGAAAAATTTGAACCACAACATATATTGCTCATTTTCATTAATTTGCCGAAATGAAGCTTTATTGTGGCTAACACAGATTTTAATTCCTTTTCACCATGTAACTCTAACAATGATGTTCGTACATGTATTTATATTTGGCTTTCTTAGTACAAGGCTCGCCGAACGGTTTACCATGGGCGGTTATGTTTACTGGCAAATCCCTCCAGAATTCTCAGACTTTTACACAAACAAAGCACTAATTATAACGCTCCTTTTATCTAACTAAAGATACAATTTAATAGGATGTTGCAAAAGAAAACAGCAAGTTTAAAACTTGGGAGAGAGCAGGTACTGTATATTCAAACATAAGCAAACACAACTATTTGGCTGCCGACCATAATCGAATATTGAAGCATCGGCACTAAAATAAACCGACTGTTTTATGATGAAGAACACAAGATCACAGTGTAGATTAAGATTATATTTATAACTGATATGTAATGATTGAATTTATAGAAGAACAGGAGCAAAATGGATTCGCAACTCGCGACAGATCAAACGGCTAATGGTCACCATGTCTCAAATGTCTCTTATCAACCGGAGAACCCTTTTTATACTGCGCCCCTGGCAGCGTTTAAGTGGAGGCTGGGTGCTAGGGACATCCAGGAGCTGTCTTCCAGCTTTGGCAGCCAGCTAGCTCCTCCTACAGTACATGTAGATGGAGAACTGCCTCCATGGCTAGCAAATTATGGCAAGCCAGCCATGAGCCCCAACGCCAGGGAAACAAACACCCCTCATACTGACAAGTCAGTGGAAAACAAAGGGTGCATAGAGGAGGGGCAGAGATACCCTAAGGCCAGAAATGCACAAAGTCAGCCACACTACAATACCACACTAAAACATGCTTGACTCACAGAGCACATGGAAACACGGCGCATGCACACAAGCTGCATACTACTGACCACTGGGTGACCGCTAGGTGATTGCTGGTGCATTAACTTATGTTACAGTGTAGCTAACCTTGTAAGAAGGGCTTGTGTAGTACCCTGAACTTGGCGGGCACACAGCATAACAGTCTTCAGCTCCAAACACTCCTTCAAAATGTTTCTTGTCCCACTGCTTAGACCTGTTCTTGAACTGGAACTCTGTGTCGGGATTAAAGACCTGACAATACAATGCCAGAATTTGGTGGAATTAGCTTCCAGGGCTAGCAGGGATAGCCCCAGTTATTCATTGAGTGAATACAGTCTTTCTAACACACAACTGGGAGACATGCCAAGCCCAAGCATGCAACAAAGAAACGAAAAGCAAATAGCCCTGGGGGCTTATTCATTTTTTTTATTTCCGCCAAAAGATGGCAATTCTATAAGGGGTGATTATTCATGAAGGTAATTGTCATGGCAATTACCATTTTGTGATACATGTAGCACCATAACTTTATGGAAACAAGTCAAGATATCAAGACCCACAATAACTTTTATGGTTTTTCGACCAATCAGAGCATAAGCACTTTATTTTATTTTATAGGGTAGGTAAAGTGCATGTAAGGGAAGGTATAGTCGCACACAAGCCATAGGTGGCGCATTCAGCCAGAGCTTAACCTAGTTTGTCTGTAACATGAAGCAACTATGAATATTGCTACTCCCCCTTGGATGGGATGCTGCACTGTTGTCCATTGCAGGGTTACCCCCAGCATTTTTTTTACTGGCACCCATTAATACACCTGGGTAGAGAGAGACAATAATTATGTAGAACTTAAAGTTTCTTGTCTAAGGAAACAACACAATGGCCAATAGCATAAATGCCTCTAACCATGCCTCAAATTTCTGCAGTCTAATGCATTAACCACTACCCCTCCATACTGCCACTTTATAAGTAGGTCATGGATCAATTACCTGTGTCAACAATTCTAGTAAGCCAAAAGGTACTGGCTTGTACTTGAGTCTAGATGCAATCAATTCCAGCAACAACTGAAGCATGTCGTAGATTCCCTCGTGAATTTCTGCACCCCACCTATGGACTGCTTGTGTTGTCAATAACTAAAACAAACAAAAATATTCAATCATCACAATGTCATTAATAAAGATTTATGACTCAGAGACCTGTAATCTTAAACTTGATTATCATAAAAATAACCTCAAATTGAAAACCATTTCACTTGAATAACATTAGAATTAAAGGGCTGGGTGCATAAAGGGACTTAACACTGAATTTTGAGATAGAGTAAACACTAAACACGTAATGACTGGTCCCGAGGGAAACAGTAAATTTTGTTCCTGAGAATCTCGATGTTTCGTCCAGGGAAACATCAAGATTTGAGGGAAACAAAATTCACTGTTTCTCGAGGGATCAGTCATTAAGTGATTTGTTATATAGCAACACAACACAACACAGTTTGAAAGACGCATCAAGCACTCGAGGTAAACATCAATCGCATCATAATCATGCCACCTCTTGTCAAGGCCTGATCATGGCGCTAGCTGGCAACAGTGCAATGTTACCCTCTAACGTCAAAATTGTTGCACGCTTTCGCAAATGTTGCCCGCTTAGGACAATTGGCGGGAAACAGTTTGTTTGTTACATGTCATGTGACCATGAATCAACCAAACAATGCGCGCATTGTATTGAGAAAAACTTCAGCTACACTGTATATAACAATTCAATTAATTTTATTGGCTGGTTCTGGCCAAACTTCACTTGTTTGTCTGTAACTAAACTCTCTATAAGGCGGACACCTCTCTAAGGTGGACAGCTAGAGCTGGTCCCTGGCTTAGACAGAGATTTTTGAGATGACAAAGCACTTGACAGGTTCATGTACGTTTAAATAAAAGAGAGCCAATCAGGCCAAAAGATCCAGTATTTTCACAAAATTATTATTATTTTGACCAATGTTGGTTATGATGTCAGCAGTATGGTGTGTCGTCTTTGTTGGGGACATGCATAGTGTGACTTGCTTGTCCAGTCCTGGCGATGTCCACTAAGGGACAGCGGAATGAAATGACATCATAGGGTGAAGAAACTGAGACCTGTCTATATTTTTGGTGATAGCAACTTGATCCCACCATCTGCTTGTAGCATGCCTTCAATGTAACAATAATTATAATGTTCGCATTTGAAAGGTGCTATTTGTTTGAACAGACAATACACACCTTCTTAAAACACTCCGGTAGCGCTCTGTCCATAAATCTTTTACAGTTTTCATCTGCCTCTGCAAGACCTAAAAAATTTAAAGATTAGAGTGATTTGCATGTATTGAAACCAGAGGCCAACCCAAAAATGTCCTAAACTACAAACCATTTCATGCATAATACACTCTCAAACGACCATCCTTCATTTAAACATTTATTTAGTCAAGCATAACTAATTGTATATTTTTCTATTTTTGTAACTGTTAGTTTTTAGCACAGTTTAGCTTTTTAGCTCAGCATTGTTAGAATTCAATACAGAGTTAGATCTTACCACTATTGTTTTAGATTTTTAGCATTTACAGTTTACAATTGTAAAGCACCTTAGAACTTTTGGATAAGAGCACACTGTACCTTTATTTAGAAAGGGTAAAAATCCCTTCAGTTTTAATAATAATGAGAATGCTGACTATCAAAGTAAAATACGATATAATATTAATGGATAAAGATATAAAAAGTTAAAAACTACAATTTACACACCAAGATCTAAAGCCTGAAAAAGGCACAGATCTGCACTGGCTATAATTGGCGTAACCTATATAGAATGCAGCCAGGATGAAAACAAGGTACAAGTTACAGTTTGTTGACTCAAGTTCAAATCTGCTGGTAAACAGACAGTGTTTGGTAAGATTTCCGTACAACCCCATACATTAATTATACATGTATGCGCTATTGTTTTTCTTCAGGCGTTTTATTGTTTTGGCTTTTGTTTTAGTTTTGAGAAAAGTATGCATAACTAATGTATGGGGTTATACGGAAATCTTTCCCAGTGTTTTATCAGCTTTGGTGAATTTTCCTTGAAATTCTTCCAAATGTGGGCATCCACAGCACAACTCGATGGCCTTCTTCTACATGTATTTCTTTACAACTGTCATATTAACCTTTTACTCCTGCAGTCAATATGAAGACATGTAGTCAAATTCTGACTTTTGAGTCTGTTGACAAAAACCTATGGTGTGACCATTCAAATGAAACCTCTTTGGCAGTACTTTGACAAGGTTCTATTTGTTTTTCGATATTAAATACAAAACAAAACTCTGGATTTCGGCACTCTCGAGAGTTAAAAGGTTAAAGACAGACTATTCATTTGTTGTATTGACATTGGCCTTACAATGGCCATGGCTGAATATTGATTTGATATGGTAAAGAAACGTGATCTAATATAATACAATAAGCTTACTATTTACATAAAACAACATCTTAGTCAATTAAAATGATACAATCAGAAAATAATAGTAAACGAATTAAAATACGCAGCCTAAATATTTATGTGCTACTAGCATACAATGCCAGAGAAAATGAAAGAGTGAAAAATAAATGGCTTTTGATTTCGGCCCATCCCACTTTATACGTACCTTCTTGAGCAAACCTCGCTGAACTTAGTAAACACTTCCCCAAAGACTCTTCCCTCTTATAAGGAATAGACCAATTATCCACAAACACTCTGTCCTCTAACTCATACAGATTTGTAGTTGGAAATTCCAGAGGTATGTCCATATTTTCAGGGTCATCTCGGCTATGACCGCCTCCGTTTAAAGACATTCCAGTTGGATTCATTGCTTCGTCGTAAGATGGCGGTGGTTCGCCAGTAGTCTCAAAAAATTCACTTTCGTCGTTTTCTCTGGGGTCTACAAGAGGAGGAATATCCATTCCTCCGTCATCGGAGCCATGTTGTGTTTCAGTGTCCTTAACTTCCGTGTCCTCGAAATCGAAACTTGTCCCCGTATCCTCCCCAGTTAACAGCGCTACAGCATCATTCAAGTCATTCTTGGCCAAGCTCAACGCTTTGCGAATCTGCGCGCCGTCCACAAATCCCATGTTGAGTAGAGTGCTAACGTAAGTTTCGTTCGGTTCCACCATTTCGATGATAGTGTAGTGAATGAAAGGTTAATGGAATCTTAAATAAATGTCTCAGGTTATGGAGTTGTCCGACGCCATGTTGAATTTCCTCGCTATCCCGTATGTGAAAGGTCAACCTGCGGAGAGCCTGGTACTTAGTTTAAAAGACTGGGATCCAGACTTCAACCGTGCAGATTCAAGATGGCGGAATTGAGAAAGCGAGGTGCGGGTACTTCTTCTTTTCAAGACGCTAAAGAAGAGATTGACTGCACTTCAGTAATCGCAGACTCAAAGAAAAGAAGCACATCACGCTGGATCTTCTTTGTTGTTTTACTTTTCTATGTTTGTTCTCTGTATATCGGCTTTAGAGCCTCTCGTGCAGTTCCCGCGCCTAAAACATCTGTTGGAAGCGACCCAAGCGAGTTCGTAGAAGAGAAAGCTCGAAAGCACCTTGAAGCGATTACATCTTTTGGTCCACGACCCACCGGCAGCTACGCAAACGAAGTTCAAGCAGTAAACTACATCGTTGGAGCTTTGCAAAAAATTAAAGACACTGCGAAAGAAAATGTGATCATTGAAATCGACATACAGAAGCCTTCTGGAAGTTTTTCTTTAGACTTCCTTTCGGGAATGACGAGCGTTTATCGCGAGGTTACAAATATATTGGTGCGGATAACACCCAAAGATTATTATCCTCCGAAACACTCGGTTCTTGTTAGTGGTCATTTTGATAGCGTTCCCGGGTCCCCTGGGGCTAGCGATGATGCTGTCAGTTGCGCCGTGATGTTAGAAATCCTGAGATGTCTTGCTCAGACGCAGAACTTTGATTTTATTCATGGTGTTGTGTTCAATTTTAACGGAGCGGAGGAGAATGTTTTACAAGCGAGTCATGGGTTTATCACTCAACACCGATGGGTCAAGACCATCAAAGCCTTTGTGAATCTGGAGGCGGCTGGAGCAGGTACCAGTTACATGAAGGGTAGTTAAGTTGTAAAGGATATATACCAGTGAACCAAAATATGGGGTGTAACCCTGTGATGGACTAGCATTTCCATCCAGAGGGAAATAGTGATTCTGTTACATTCAGTAGCTTTATGCTACAGAAACCTAACATAATGCTGGGGAGGACTGGCAAAGGACTAGCATTCTATCCAGAGGGTAGTAGTAATGCCCCTACAGTGTACATGTCGATTCTTCATGCGACAGAAACCTAACATGCTGAGGGTAACCTTGTGATGGACTTGCATTTCCATGTAGGGGGAGTAGTTTACTCCTAGTTGCTTCATGCTACAGTGTACATGTACTTGGTCTCTAAAACTAAGACCTAAGACCTTGAAAACTAAAGAGCAATTCCAGCGAGTTTAGTGGTGCCGTTGTTCTCTCTGTACATCATTCCCTGATATAGTACAGAGGTCTGATATACAGAGGGAACAACGGCACTGAAACTCACTGGAATCCTCAGAAGCGGCCAAACATTCCAAGAACCCGTAATAAAAAAATATGGAGACAAGGTAAGGTATTCTGCTGTATTTTTAATAAATATAGTTAGGCTTAGCCTAACAGCGGCGCCCTCTGAAGACCCTCTGAACAAGCTTAACTAAGATGAAACTTAACTAATAGGTGAAAGGTCGGAAGCACAAGAATTAAGATTAATTTTGACGACCAGGCTATTTTTCAATTTTAGCAATTCTCAAAAACAGTATTACCCGACCGTCTGCACAGTACATTTAGACCATACAAAAGTTCACAAAAACAACTTTTTCTCCGTCTAGAATAACTATTACGACTATTTTCCAAAAATACAGTTGTTGCTTGTCAAAAAATGCCCGAGAAACTGATTTGGAAATCAAAAATACACAAAAGGCATATTTGCATAAGGCGACGCGAGTATAAAATCTAAGTCTTGTTTTGTTTACATAAAATTGCTTTTCAATCTCTGTAATGAATGAACAAACACATAAAAATGGACAACACAATCTTCTAGCAGTAATCTGTGATTACTGCTAGTACATAAACTAATCGCGTTCGAAGAACACAATTCTAATTTCGTGTTGGTTGTCCTGTGGTTTATGTGCAGTAAAATTTGAGATTTTTTGGTAGACGGTCTTCCAAATGGCCCCCCTATTGTTTTTTTTCAGGGGCTCATTTCCGCCGGAAACTATTATGTATTTCTGGCCTCGTTTTCGTGAAAGACTCGTGTTTACTCCATGAATGTCTCGTGTTCAAATGTACAGTTTTTGTACTGCGTGACATAATTTCCTTCATCTTTGCAAGTGGATTTCGTGAAGTTTGCAGATAAGTGTCATTGAATATTATTTGCAATAGCACGTTATGGTATTTAAAAGTATTTTAGGTTGCATTTATCGAAATCTGAGGGAAGTGTGTACGACTCATCTTGCATATAGAAAGTTGCAGCCCGGCGATTTGCCTTCAAAGAAGTATTTCCACGTCGACGTGCGGAATCAAACAGACAAACTCAGTCATTACATGCAGCGGACATTGAGCCATATGACCATGATTTGTGGTCACAGATTATTTATCCCACCAAGTTGTGCAGCTCGGCAGTGACAAATAACCATGATTTGTGGTCAACAAACAACCTTACCGAGTTGTGCAACTCGGCGCTATCGGCCAATGTGGTACGTGATTATCGCTTGTGGATTTGTGGTCACAACACAATGCAACCGACCTATATATTTACCACGATTTTACTTTCCTCAGTTGTGTATTTCTCAGCAAAGCAGAGGCGTTCTACTATGAGTCGTGCACAAACTCGTTTTCAAGCTTTGATGAATGATACCTGGAGATGCAGTTATGTATCATTTCGAAAGACCATTGATTTTGTAACATATTACTTTTCTTTGGAGCTGACCTTGTTTTGTTTACATAAATCGCTTTTCAATCTCTGTAATGAATGAACAAACACATAAAAATGGACAACACAATCTTCTTTCGAAAAATTTTATTCAAATCTCCATGAGTTTGTTTAAAAGCAAACGCATACCATTTATAGCGCATCGAGGCCGAGCCATGTCTTTGATGAAATTCAAGAAATTAATACAACTGAATTTAAGCTACACGTTTATAAACAATTCTCCAAAACATAATGACAACGCAAACAAAAAGTCAATCACAGATTGATATCAAGATAAATTCCCATCGAAAAATGTAATTTGTTTTACCTTTAAGTCCCTCCGGCGACTACTGTACTTGGAAATTCTTTAAATCTCCGCTTTGGTGCTGAAATCCGTAAAACGAACCCATCTCTTCACATTGCTAAAACCGTATATAGTTCCTCAAAGCAAGATTTTATCCCTGAAAGCTCTTCTCTTTCCACTAAAGTGGCTTCTGAGTATCCCTTAATAATTAGTATCCTGTCTTGAGTAGCAAACCGCCAAAAAAAATGTTGGGTAATAACGACTTTAATTCTCCACTAAAAACAGCATAAAAATCCTGCAACGGCTAAATATAAAAGTGTTTACTGAGCTGACGGCTCCCGGATCCCGGATGTTTTGTGGCGTCACACGCGCATGTTTTGCGACGTCATACGCGCCAGCGAGCTAGCCCAACGCGTATGGCGGGCGTTCGGCGGGCGCACAACGCGCCCGCGAAACATTCCGCTAGCCGTGACCATGAAAAATGACGGCATAGGTTCTATGAGTATGGTGCTCCGCCGCGCCTTCGGCCCGCGGGCTCCGCTATTACTACGTGTATTTTTGGCTTCCTGTGCAGGAAATGGACCTGGAAACCTAAGACCTAATACCTTGAAAACTAAAGGGGAAAACTAAAGGGGAAAACTAAAGAGGATGTGGGCAGGTAAAAAATTTGTTCCAACTTGAAGCAAAATGATGCAGGAACATGAAAAAGTGAGCTTAAAATAATGATGAATACTGATGAATGAATGGAACTTTTTATCCTATTCTCACTATTGAAATATCCATGAAACTACATGTACATGTAGCCTGTGCTCAATTCTTACATGTACATGCTCTCAGCACCCCAATTAAGGTGGAATGGTAACCTTTTGCATTAAGTTCAAGAGAAATTCTTTTATTGCCAAGTTATTACTTAATAGTAACACTCATCAACAGGGATGTAGCTAAGAGCCAGCTACATGTACCAGCTAATATCACCAGGTAAAAGAGAACTTATCACAGGCTGAAATTTCATTAGAAAACAAAGACTTGGGGTGATTTTGAAGGTGCACAAGCAAGAAAAAACGGCAGGGCTTGTTTATGAGTCTGCTAAGTTTTTTCTCAGCTACACCCCTGCATCAGGAAAAATTATTTGACATATGTTATGGCAATCATGCCATGCCCTAAATTCCATGTTTTATACCCAAATGCCAGCAGCTATAACTCAGCATTTATACAACATTTGGATCTGAAAATTTCAGAGTTTAGCACACAATCTGTGTAATGAACCTAAAATCATGACAATCTACATCAATTTTCTTGTTTTACAGAGTGCAAAGCATAATTATTGTCACAAAATATTGTAACAAATTTGAAAAATTATTTTGCTATTATGTTCCTATCATAGAAGAACTATTCACAAATGACTGAAGCAAAATTTATTGACTTAGGTTAAATACTCTTTCAAAGAGAAGAGTTGATCTGCAACATGTTTAGTCAAATTCCAACATTTGAGAAAAATTAACTCAAAGTTAAGACAGTGGATTCTACGGCTATGGGGGTAATTGCATTCATTTACCAGGTTTTATGAGCATTAAACTAATGTAAACTACAGTTGCTAGGGCCGTTGCTATGGGAAAATTATATACCAATATTCACTTATCTTATAAGTTAACTTGTTTGGTGGTACAAATTTAGTTCCAGCTCCTGCCATTGGTTGGGGTCCATTATTCTCTGTTGCTAAAAGGGATAAGATATATAATCTGGATGCTTTTCACCACCAGCACCCAGCCATTGTTGTACTGAGCCTGGGCTCTATCTGTGCCTTTTTTGGTGTTTTGTTTGGTCTGCCTGTGCTATGTTGACATGTATAACGTTAGACATAAGGTTTAGATCAGACCTGCCAACTCTCACGATTTTGCCGTGAGTCTCACAATATTCTTTTCTCACAGTCTCACAACAAGACTCCCAATCTCACGGTTTTTGGAGGAAATCATTCTGAAATGAAATATTACCTTGTTGAGTAAAAAAAATGGAAAATAAATTAGAATGCTTGTACATAAACTAATAATTAAAAGTAGAACACTATTACTGACTGAGATGTTCTGTCTGATTTGTACTTAGTGTGTTTACCGTTTTTTTGGCTAGTTCCTAGGCCCCTGCTAGTGCTTTTACACAATGGTTAAGTTAATCATTAACAGAACCTTAATTCTATGCTTAGTTTTCCTGGAAAAAGAGTTTGTTTAATCTTGATCTACATGTACATTTAGGCAAAAAAAGGAAATCTTAAGTACCACTTTTTGTAGAATCTCCAGATTTTCCTTTATCAGGGGTTGGCAGGTCTGAAGTTTTAAACTAGACCCAGAATTTAACATGTAAAGATGTGCCCTGCTTCAAGTGAGCTGGTGTCATGTTTCATTCAAATCTAGGTGGAAGGGAAATAGTGTTCCAGGCAGGGCCTGACCATCCCTGGTTAATAAAGACATATGCTGAGGTAGCACCATATCCCTGTGCGCAGGCTTTGGGTCAAGATCTCTTCCAAAGTGGGCTTATTCCTAGTGATACTGACTTCAGGATCTACAGAGACTTTGGCGAAATACCAGGTAAACCACAAACAATGACAAAACTGCAGAGAAAAATATTAACACTCTAGACTATCAGTAGTCCATTTTTCTCAGGATTAGTCGAGTGGGAGAGTATGTGCGAAAATCACCTCACATGAGGAGATGTGATGCCCCGGGGGGATGGGGGTGGTAAGAACTTTTTTTGAGATTGGCAAAAAGCGTAACCTTTTTATGTAGAGCGAAAACGGACTTTTTCAGGCGGTTATGTTCTGGGCTGTTGGATTTTTTGGGGGTCTCATTTTAGCCTAGTATGACTTTTTTGGGGGTCTAACAATATTATTTGTCCTTATTCTCACTAGCCCTATCACTTTTATCGCTCACTGAGTAACTTTGGGATTGTAACTTTGATTACCAAAATTAACCCTTTAACTCCCAAGAGAGTGCCAAAGGTCAAAATGCAAGAAAAACTGAAAATTATATTTTGTAAAATCTTGAAAAACAAATGGTTCTTAACAAAAGTACTGCTGAAGAGGTTTCTTTATGGTCACCCCATCGAATTTCGTCCACAGACTCAAAAGTTAGGACCACACCACATGTCTCCATATTTGACTTTGGGAGAGAATTAATTATTAAAAAGGGTTAAACCTTCCACTTAAAAACAGTGTAACTTATTTTTATTTAGGCATGGATCTCGCCTACACAGCAAATGGTTTTGTATACCACACAAACTATGACACTCCTGATGCAGTGACTCCAGGTTCTATCCAGCGTGCTGGTGACAACATTTTCGCACTTGTGAAGGGCATTGTTAACTCACCATATCTCGCCGACCCTGGAGAGTATCGGCATGGTGCAATGGTGTTTTTTGACTTCCTTGGCATTATCATGATTCATTATCCAGAAAGAATTGGTCTTGTGATCAATATTGTCACTGCATTTGTCGCCATTATTTGTCTTCTCAAAAAATTCATTGGATTTCCAACAAAGAAAGACATCAAACAGGGTAAGATGTCTGTTGTGTTTCATAAATATTTCTCTACATAATCACGATGCCTTAAAAAGACAGCCATGGTTTTAAAAGTCGCATGCATTTATTTTTATCTCGTGAATAGGCAAAGTGTTGAACGAGATATAGTATATGCGGACAAATATGCAAATTTTCACTCCTGCAATCACTGAGATGTAAACTTTTTTGTAATTCCCCAGTGTATTACATCATTCATTTGTCTCATTTCAGACGATGTATAATTCCCCAGTGTATCATGACATCCAGTTATCTCGTTTCAGACAATGCATATTTGTCACACTTCGATGTTTTTATTATTTGTAAACTGAATATAAAATTATACTTATTTGTAAACTGTAAGGAATTAAAATGGCAAGTTAACATAAAATTTTAACATTTTACCAGTTTTTTTTTTTCACTCTTTGTTTTAGGCTTATTTGCTCAAATAAGTATTAATCCTGTCTTGCTGGCTGAGACAATGGATAATTTTTCAAAGTTAAAGGATTATCAAAAGCTTGAAACATAATTACAAAATATAAGAACAACTAAACTAATAGCCTTACATGTACCTTTTTTCGTATTCACAAGATGGCTCTTAGAGCCCTTTAATTGAATATGTTATTAACACTGACACAATGTTCGAGGTACAATGTATGACCTTTTAAATTTTGTTTAAAACAGTTTTGCGCATAGCAATTTCTATCAAGTATGAAAAAAAAAAAAAAAAAGAAAGTTTGAGTGTTTGTATGGATTGGGGGATGCTCTCTCTAAGTTACGTGTAGAGATGTTTGAATGTATGAAATTTTGAACCATGTTTCAAGTCTTAATCTTAACATGGTCTTACATGTGCATGTGGTGATGTTAATGTATCAGTTAGATTACCAGCAAATTTGTAGCTCAATCCAGTTGTCTGCTCAACCTCAAAATGGCCTACCTGTATGTGTACAGTGTATATCTATCTACATGACTGTACAATCTAACTACATGTCACCTCTAGTAACCATACATGTAGATCATTTTTTAATAATATCCATGTAAAACTATATCTTTCAGGTCAAAAAACTCAGCAACTATCGTTGACTGATCTTTTCACCTCTCTATTGGTCCTGCTGTTGTCATGGCTGGTTGCCATAGTGATACCTGTAGCTTTATCCGTACTACTGACATACGCTGATCAATCACTCACTTGGTATTGCCGACCCTACCTTCTTCTGCCCCTCTATGCTGCCCCAGCTCTGTTTGGTATTGGCTTAGTTCACTTTATGGCAAAAAGGTCACTTGTGTCCAAGGTATGAATTCACAAAATTTCAGTTAAAAAGGTTTCTGTGAAACGTCATACTTTAGGATTTCAGCTGCAGAGAAGAAGCTGTCATTTTTAACAGCTTGTAATATTTTAACTGCTCCAGAGAAAAGTACTGGTCAGGTTTGTTTATTTTTCAAAAGAGCTTTTCAGCAAAGTTCTAGAGGATAAATTAAGGCTGGTTCACGCACATGTAATGCAAATGCAAGCACAAGCAAACATGTAAACAAATGCAGCACCACCTTAATTACAGACACATACTAACTTCATGTGTACTTCATAGACTTCAGCGGATACTAAACTGCGCTGCAAGACTCATTTATCAGTCAAACAGATATGACCACATCACACCACTGCTTTTAGAGCTTCATTGGTAACCAATTGAACAGCACATTATTTTTAAGATTCTCCTAATCAAGGGTTCAATGGACTAGCTCCTTGTTATATTACAAATCTTCTGTCTTATTATCATCCTTCAAGAACTCTTCGTTCTTCAATCAGACCTAAATGGAACCTCAAAACTTATGGTGGACGGTCATTTGCTGTTGCCGCTCCGTCACTCTGGAACTCTCTGCCGGATTTTATTAAGAATGCCGACTCTGTTAACATTAATTTTTTAAATCTAAACTTAAGACTATTCTTTTTTCACAAGCTTATGATGATCTATTTATTTCTTTATTGAATTTTTATTTATGTTGATTTATTTTATTTGATCTTAGCTGTAGCCTGTATTTTAAATTATTGTAAAGCGCTATTGAGCCTCTGGAAAATAGCGCTATATAAGTTTTTTATTATTATTATTATTATTATTATTATTATTATTATTATTATTATTACTTCAATTGATGCCTATAAGAACTCTTTTTTGTAAGAACCATCCCAGTGTGGAATTGCTTGCCTGGTTCTGTGATACAGGCACCAACACCTGAACACTTTTTTAAATTAATTTCAAATTGTGCGTAAATATTTAATTAAAATAAGCAGGTCTACCGCTAACCACCCCAGTGTCAGATTAGGGTCTCCTATTGACACTTAATAAACTGAAAACTGAAACTGAAACTTGAAATGTGTGTGAACTACACATAATCTACCATAACATAAGCACAAGCACAGAATGATGCAATCATTGTTTGCATTTCCTTGTGCTTGCATTTGCACTGAAGCAAAATAATGCAAGAAAAGAAAAAAGAAAAACAATCATTGCTAACACATTCACTTTGTTTACACTTGAGGATTTTTTTCAACAAAGTGAAAAGCAAGAACCCCGATCATGTATTACATAAAGCAGTCAATTGCTACACTTGACTCTGAGAGTGAAAGTTTGTTTATTAAATTGCTTTGTAGAGAATAGCTGAACAGGAGAAGGAAAAACACGCAGCTCCTTGTGATGAGAGAGTAACCAGCTGTCTTGTGGCAAGAGAAACAGCAACTTTTTATGCAACTTTACTACTTTGGACAATTATCCTATCAATAACGACTTTTTATCGTCTGGCATCGGCTCATATACCTCTTCTTCTTGTGATCTTCCCATTGTTAGTGCGAGTTTTTATATGGGAGAATTTCATTGTAACAAAGACACCCAGTCATCATTTAGGGAAATTTGTATTTATGAACCTCCTAGCAATATGTATACCCATTCTGTTTTGTTCTTATGGGGCAATTCTTGTGTTCGATGTTTTTGTGCCAATCATGAGTCGCGGTGGGACCCACATGCCTCCAGATGTCTTCATTGCTGTGTTGTGTGCTTTTGCAGTTGTAACACTAACTACATATGTGGTGAGAACATGTCAAAAATATTTCCCTACTGGTCTCTGTACCTTTATGATAGTAATAGTTGGGAGTTGTTTAAATATTTCACCCTATTTAACCTTGACTTGTTTGAGTGCCTGTGCATGAGGGTGGGTTGAGGGGGAGGGGTGGGGTTGGTGGGTGGGTTGCCATTGTGCATCCTCGTAACTTCAAGAGCATTAAAGCTATGACATGAAACTTGGAGTAGATACATGTATAATATGTCCAAAGTGTCAGTCTCCTTTGAGTTGCAAATTGTTTGATGATATCAAATGATGTGGGAATTACGTCATTAGTTCTAAACAGCCGCCATTTTGGTTAAAAAAATATATTTTGAAAAACATGGCTGTCTTAAGGTTACCGTGTACCTTCGGGGGTGTCTCCAAAGCAATTATTGTATTTTGCTAATTTGATTTGTTCTCGGATTTCCGGACACAAAGCGCTAAAAAAAAAACGTGTCGGCGATTTCCCATATTCAATTGCAGTGAAAATTTACAGAATATTTTCGCAAAAGGGAGAAAAAAAATGGAGTTATCGCACGGAAATGGCCCTTGATGAAAAAGTTTTCGGAAATAAGAAATTCGCCGACTCGTTTTTATTGATTATATGTTAGCCTAGCTTCTGTCCAAATTTGAGGAAAATCGAACAAATTCCCTTTGAGTTGTAGTTCTTTAAAGTGTCCCCTACAAGCGAAAAATTAACTTTGAGAAAACAGCGCTTAGAAAAACATATCGCTTCATAAACAAACTCTGCCCACAAAAGTTATACCATCATTTCTCCACAATTTTCACTATTTTTCGATAATTTTTTTTTGGATGAAAGTTCATTCTGAAAACTTTATTTTGACGCCAAAAAAAAAATTCAATAAATTTTCAATCTGAAGGTACACGGTAACCTTAAACTTACATTTTTTTTTCCTTTTTTTGTTTCAGGTCAGCACAGTGTATGTCATGGGCGACCTAATGCTTCCAGCAGTATTTCTGTTACTTGTCTCAACTCTTGCACTTTTTACATCACTCATGGGACTTTCATTTGCTCATTCAGCTGTCAATCAATGTCCCAAAAGGGTTTTCTTTCAGGTACAGAAAGCATGATGACAACTTTTTATAAATAACATTCATCTCATGGGGAGGTTGGGTACAAACAACACTGGGACAGGAATCAGAGTGCTAACAATCAAAATCAGACAAAAATACCAAATTTCATTTTGTGAAATATTGAAAAAAAACTAATGGTACCATGCAAAACTACTGCTGAAGAGGTTTCATTTCAATGGTTACATGTACATCATAGGATTTCATCGACAGACCTAAAAGTTAGAACTACATGTCTCCATAATTGACTTTGGGAGTTAAAGGGTACACTGACCAATCAACAGTCAACGAATTAAGCATAAAATATTTCATTAAATCCATGGTTTAAAAACCAATGCAAGTGTCGAGCAATTTTACAGAAAACTATAGTGGAAAACATTAAACTTTTATTTTGCCTTTGTCTTACTGCTTAGCATACATCAAGAGAATTTTACAACAGTGAAGGCGAAGCTGTCCTTGAGGACTCGGGACTATGGATCTCTCCACTGGATTATGTAGGAATCAAGCCATTTGCTGATGTCCCCATGTTTAGAAATGCCTCTCCTGCACCACAGCATGGAGTGTATGGAGGGTTTCCATATTACTTGCCCATAAGGGGCATGGTGAGGTACAGTACACTATGTATGTTGTAACCAGTTGCTTTGGAGATCGAGGGGCCTCATGCCCTTGTTCATGTTTATCCATTGCTGGAGATGTTGACTATACCTTCAGTTTCTAGAGATCTATGCAGTGCAGCTTAAAACTAAGCGACCACAAAAATCTCTTCAAATGCGAAAAACTTATGTACAGTGTATGTTTTGCGTGTGCATTGGTCATTCATTTCTGAGCTGCACTGTACAACTGTAACTGGTGAGTCCAGTCTCGGCACAGAAGTCTCTGCACATACATACTGTACATGTAGGTCTTACAAGGGTGAATTCAGAGGTAGATACAGTTGTAAATGATGGAGTCGACAGTTTTGGCTTTACAAATATATGTAGGGAGTTTCCTTTCCGCCTCAGCAGTTTTTTGAAACCACGGAAACATTCTCTGCTGCACAAACTGCAGCTGTTCCCAGGAGGCAACCTCAAAGTTGCGGCTTTTCAACAACACTGTTCTGCATTTAGATTAGCGCTAAATACTGTTACTAAGATCAATAATACATAAAATTAAATGCCACAAAATGATATTTTTCTTAATTTGAACTTTAACTCAACTTGATTTTTCCTTTCCTTTAGCAACTCTTGGTATCTTCCTGGTCCGTGGCCAAAAGTCACAGCATCACCGATGGAAGTAAAACTTTTAGCAAGAGATCAGATTGACAATGTCTTCACATTTAAATTCTCCATATCAGGTATGTATACTAAGTGTACATGCAACAGATTAAACTATGAGTGGCAAAACTGTATGTGAAGTTCAACTGTGATACATTTCAGAGCTAAACAAACTGGCCACCTCCGATGGTATTACCTCTGTCCAGAGACTTGTTTTACATCTTGGAGTCAGCTTATTATAATTATTAAAGTGCACATGAAGTGAAATTTCACTGCTGTTTTGTTTTAGGGTTTCATGTGGTTATAGACACTTTTAATAAATACCACGATGCATCGTTTACTGCTAATGACATCAAACATATTCTTTTGAATTCTTTTGCAATTCAAAAGAATATGTTTGACGTCATTAGCGGAAAATGATGCATCGTGGTAATTATTAAAAGGGTCTATATCACCTTAGTTTATTTCATTTTCAGTCTTTTTTCTCTTTTGCGTGAAGAGGATCCACCATTTTTAGCAGTTTGAAAACTCCTGCCAGGGCCTGAAATTTGCGACATTTTGAGCGCGGCCAAAAAGGTATTTGTGATGTCATTTGTGTGTTCGATCACATGAAAACATGGCAAAGAATTGGACGAACCCGGGGCTAAAATAAGCGTTGCTTTCAGCCATATTTAATCAAAATTATTCTTCCACAAGTTGCCAAAATTCCACTGTAAAACGAGTGATGCACTCAGTTGTAAACACACTAGTCTAATGACATCACTAGAACCCAGGTCCTTGTCTAGTATGACCAACTTGCGTTGCTTGTTAAAATATGTTCCCGCCACTTCAAGAGACTTATTTTCCCATCAAAATGATAAAACACCTATTTTTAGATTACCGAAAAAAAATGGTAGTGAAATTTCACTTCATGTGCACTTTAATGTTATTGTACTATATAAAATTATTTTTCATTGCACTTCAATCAAATCTTGTAAGACAGTACAAAAAATAGCCTGCATGGCTGGCGGTTTTTTTGGGCACGATGCTGAATTCGCAAGCAGCGAAGCTGTGAGTTTCGAGCGCGCGATAACCGCCCGCGAATTCAGCATCGCGCTCAAAAAAATCACCAGCTATGCAGGCTAGTACATGTACATGTACACTCATGTTATTTGATGTGGCATTTTAGAGTGTGAATATCCACCAAAACAAGTAAAAATATCACATGTTACTACATGTACACTCTCCTGACTGCATGCTAGGAACTTGATTGTTGTGTAACACAGCTAGGCATTTTTTCTTGTTAGTTTCTATTTATTTCTTACCTAAAGGCTTGAAAAAAATAAACACTGACTCGTAAAGATACCCAGCCATATTACACAATTTTTCACCGAATAACCTGTACATGTATGTATTAGTATACATTGTAAAAAAACTATGATTGCATTCCTTCATGAATAATACAATGTAATTGTTAAAACATCTCATTCTATCTCCGATCATTGTAAGGTCCAGATCACATGACTGTGTATCTATCTCCTGCAAGTGGGGTGTCTGTGCTGTCATCATCCCTGGGATCACTGTACCCAATTGAAGACCATGATGGTGGAGACCGACTAACATACTTCATTTACTACTCTCACGGTACAGATATTGGACCTTGGGAGCTGTCACTGGAATTAATGGTTAGTGAAAACGTATTTTGTAAGAACAGGCATCTTACAGTATGCTGTGTTCACATCAGGACCAAAACATGTTTAGGGTAAACATGTCGCAATGAAGCACGTTTCCCGTAACATGTTTGCAATTTCATTGTTCACATTATTTGTTAATTTCAAAACACGTTTCACGCTTGGTAATAATTATAATTTAATATGCTGTTTCATGAAACATGCATAAGCTCGCATCAAATCTTTCTAAATTACACATGAACAGAAAAAAATAGAGCTCATTTAACTTTCTGTTGCATGATTTTGTGGTTTAATTTAACTCATCAAGTCCTTTGAGAACGAAGGGCAATGTAATTTAACAAGGAGATGACATTAATGCGCTGTGTTTCATCTGGCTTAGATCGAAACTGCCTCATAAGATAGTTTCAGTCATGCTCCGAGTAAACATGTGTCGATCATGATTTGCGCAATGCGCCGCCTGATGTGAACACTTTTGACCATGAAACATGTTTCATTCGTGATCAGACTAAACATGTTTCGACCTAGTGTGAACACAGCATTACATATGTAGGTATGGAGGCATTTTGGTGAAGTGGTTAGCACATTGGGCTTCACAGGGGTGTAGCTACCTGTAGGCACGTACGCACATGCCTGAAAAACTGGAAAAAAAGAAAGATTTGGGACTTGAGGGTGGGGGGAGGAGGTAGGGGGAGTGTTTGAAAACAGTGATTGTGCGTACCTCTGAAAAATTCCTGGCTATGCCCCTGCTTCAGATCTAAAGGTCAGTGGTTCAAAGCTAGGACTGGTTTTGGCCATCATGTTGTTTTATGTATGAAAGTTTACATCCACATCATCTCTCTCCACCAGTTATTGGGTACCAGGCAACAAAATGCTGGGAGTAAACCCTGTGATGAATTAGCATCCCAACCAGGGGGTAGCCTGGGAAAATAGGATATGTCTGTGCGCAGGCTACCAGGGGGGAGAAGCAATAATTTATTCCTAGTTGCTTTATGCTACAGAAACCGGGTTAAACTCTGGCCATGTGGGCCACTGGTGGCTCGTGTGCGAGAACCTTAGTTTACAGTACAGCCAATTTAACAGGGAATTACATGCCTTGGGCAAATAATTGCATGACTGTTGGTCGAATTGAAACTGAAGAATTGTAGTCAAGTAATCAGTCAGGGAAGAACTTTAGCATGAATGGGACAGTGTCCTGGCTAAAATATTGTGTTGTTATGATTATGGCCAGGAGTTTATTATCTTGAATAAGAAACCATTGCCAAAAGTGATAGAAGCAAAGAAAATTAATATAAACTAAACAGACAAAATAAGGGCCAGAAAGGTCCAAATTTCACAAGAATGGAAAGTTTGATTTCTTGACTGCCTGTTGATAAATCAAATTTCACAAACTGTAATCCACTTCAATCCTTGCAATCCTGCACTTTATCTCCAAACTACTGCTTCTGTTTTGCTCTATAGAATATTTTTATCCAACTACATTGTAAGTTGTATATTTGGTGGCATTTGGCGATATAACATGGAAATAACTAAGCAAAATTTTGCTGTTTTGGCAGGACAGTGTCCCTGTAAGTGGGGTTGTTGAAAAATGCAGTCTTGTTCTTAAAGGTTTGTGTGTGAGGCATACTTGTATGGAACTTTCAAACCTGGCTTTTATCCTCCAATGATATAATAAAACTGGATGCAAGTAGTTGGTCAGACAGAAAAAAAAGTATAAAAGAAAAATTCTGCTTTACAATAATTATCAAATTTACATGCTAAATTGCTTTGGCTTGCTGTATTAGCAGGAGTCGTACATAAAATTTATCATTTTTAATATTTCAGACGGAGAAAGAACTTCCAGCTAAGAGCAGCCTACTGGACTTTGCAGTTGCAGCTCAGTACATTCACGGCAAGCAATCATCCTCACCATTTCTTGAAGAAGTCATGGAGGCTAAACCAGACTGGATTTTTGCTAACCGCTGGGTGGATACTTACAAGAGCTGGTCCTTCACTAAATAACTGTGTTCCTCAGAAACTGAACCATCCAAACCCAGGGGGATGGGAGTGGGGTTGGGGGGGGGGGGGGGGGGGGGGGGGGTGACTCCCATATCAAATTTATGGGGCTGATCAGGGTACCTTTTATGGGTTAAAATTAATTATTTTGTTGTTTGGTACCACCATAGTTAATCGAGGAAAACCTTGCAGACCTCAATGGCAATAACAAAGGAGCTACGATTTAATATGTTGAACTGCTTGACCGTGCACATGTTTTGTTTTTCGATCACACGGTATCACTGAATAACTTAATGGCAACATTTCTATTGGTCAGTTCCTCAAACAAAAGTTCAACATTTATTGTGGTTGTGCACAGTCAAGGCCAAAAAACAATAACAAAAACATCAAACAAAGAAATTTCTCAGATTTCATAACCATTGTGCTTTATCAACTATGGTTAACCACTAAGGGTTTTTGAATCGATTATGACCTCTGTCAGAATTATTCTGATACCCTTCATGGTCCAGGGCACAGATTCACTCGAAATCGCTCGCCATTTCGCGATATAATAATAACTTTTTCCGTTTTGATGTTGTTAACATGAAATTTCACAACAGCACAGAACTCATCATTTTCACAAACTAAATATTTTTTTTTCCCATTTTTGCAATTTTTGGCGGGAAAATGACGTCATAAAGTTGGCGCCCAAAAAATAACTTAGTATTATGGGATATCTAATGACAATTTCTGAAAGCACTCGCCGCAAGCATCTCAAAACTGAAAAAATCTTGTAAATACGTTGATCCGATCAAAAGATATGACGTTTCAAAATTTGAACTCCCCGCACATTATCTGCGGGGGGGGGGGGGGGGGGGGGGGGGGTCAAAGGTAATTTAGAATCAAATCGACTGAAAAACTTGCGCTTCATTCAACTTTAACAGTTTTGAACCTAGGAAGCTGACATTTTACAACAATATAGAAGTTATCATTCACAAAAATCGTATGTTTTTTGTTTTTTTAATTTCAAGTATTTTGGCGGGAAAATGACGTCACAAAGATGGCGCCAAAATTTGAAATTAGTATTATGGGATATCTGATGACAGTTTCTGAAAGTACATGCCATAATAATTTCAAAAGTGAAAAAAGTTCTTTAATATGTTGATGACATCCAAAGATATCACATTTCGAAAATTGATGGGCCCCTGATTTCCGCCATTTTGTTAGCACGCGAATGGTAAGTGATTTTGAGTGAATCTGTGCCCACCGTGCTTAACCCTTTAAGCCCTAATATCAAAATTTTAATATTCTCATTTCTAGTCCTATACATTTCCTATAGGAAGTAGTGGGGAAAAATTATTTGGATATCAAGAGAACTCATCTTGTGTGATCATGTTCTTAATTCTCATGACCTTTTTGATTGATAAAGCATCAATATTACAAGGAGAAATTTGATGCTGATCACTCTTAGGGCTTAAAGGGTTAAGGGTATATGCCAGAAACATATGCTAATAGGAACAACTTTTAAGGAAGAGTAACTGGTACCTCTTAGGGCTAAAACTTAATGTGACACATTACACATACACAAACACAAAATGGGTTTCGTTTCAAAATTTCCAATGATCACCCTGTCAATCTTATATGGGAGTCAATATTACATGTATGGGGCATGTAGTGTACTGTAGTTCTAACTTTTGAGTCTGTTGACGAAATCCTATCATGGTGTGACCATTCAAATCAAACCTTCAGTCTTTTAGAAAATGAAATTTAGGATTTTTCTTGAATTTTGATTTTTGGCACACTTTGGCACAATTTGTTTTAATACCTCCCAACTCAAATGCCTTTTTTGATTGGACAAAAACGTGTCACATGCCATGGGTCAAAATAGTCTAACGCCCCAGGGCAACAACAACTTGAACTTTCGACTTGCACGTGATCAGGTCATGCGCCTTGAAACCGCGGCAAATTTGTGTACCAGCTGCACACTTTTTGTTTTTACTTTTTTTGAGTTGGGAGGTATAACAAAACACTTAAGGTCATTCCTTAGTATTGCATGGCGCATCACGTACTGCGCATAATTTCTTGCGTCATTAGCGCGCGCACTGTCCGAACCAAGAAGGTTTCCTTTGAGGATGAGTTGGCGAAATGAATAAGAGATTGTTTTCTCCTAAACGAGCACGGTGACCCCTATTTTTTATTAATGTAATTTACTCGTTATAAGACTATAAAAAACATAAGCAGAAAAAAAGTTTAGTGGTAGAACTTGTATTAATTCTGTGTAAATCGCGTGAAACTCTGTATTTGGAGCCAATGAGGAATATGTGAAGCTGAAGCAGTCCGATTTCCTTGCAAAATTTGTAAGACCGGGCAATTTGAAATGACTTCCCTGAAAGAATGTTGCATAATCGAATAAATAATGTTAAAATTTCAATAGTAATCATAGTTTTCTGCAGGTAATAACAATCCCTTTCTCGACGTTCGAGTTTCGAACATTCCTCGTGCAATTATAAAAAGTCGCTATAAATAACGGGCGTGCAGTGTAAAAACAAGCACAGTGACCCTTTTCTTTTTATTGCATTTTTTGAATGTTCTAAGCACGGTTTTCAATCGTACCAAGTTTGAAAAAAAGTTCAGTATAAGATCCTTTTCGAGGGAATTACCTTAATGACTGGCCCCACAGGAAACAGTGAGTTTTGTTTCCCCTCGACCCTCAATGTTCCCAACATTAAGGGTCTCAGGTTAAAAAAACTCACTGTTTCCCTTGGGGCCAGTCATTAAGTGCTTATGGTAACTTGGGAAATAAATATTATGTATTATTAGTCATTTCTTGGTCATTTTGAGAAAAAAAAACCTGAATACCTGAAAATTCCCAAAGTGCAGTTTGTAGCTGGGTCATAGATTTTTTTGTTTTGGTTTTAGACGCTCTTGTGATTGGAACTTTCTGATCAATGGTTGTTACTTGTGGTGTTCATGACTTCAGTTCTGCTTTTGAGTTTGAATGTTATCTTTGTTATTGACTCTATTTCTAACATGGATATAACCAGTACTTGTGATTATTTCAAGCAGATGAAAATATTTCTTTTCAGATAATTTAATGATTTTCAACTAGAATCATCTCCAAAGAAAAGAAGCAGATTATTTATTGATAAAAGAATATTTTGAAAAATGATTAAAAAATGTGATATTAAGATACTTAAACAAAGGAAATTTATCAGATGTTGGTCAAGAAGGATTTTATTAATATATTGTACTGTACAAGATATTTAGATTGTAGCCTCATATAAGACCTTCTTTAATTGGCTTGTCATTCACTCCTTGGGAAAGACAACAACAACAATGAGAGCACAATGAGCCAAAAAAAATCTGCATATGAGGCTATCTAGAAAAGAAATAAACTGAAATTTAACAATATGGTTTTAATTATCTTGTTACAACTTGAAGTTAGTTTTCCTTTTTAACTTGTTAATATGTGAATGGGTAGACATTTCACTTGATCACTTGATTGGCGGTTGTAAACAATGTGCCTGGGACATGTAATGGTCACCTGCCTTGCCCATGGGGAGGGTGAGGAGTTGTATGCAGGGGGTGGGGGTGGGTGGAGGAAAATGCCCAGGAGAAGGTAGGGTCCAAAGGTGTGCACAATCTTATTCAGAGCTTTTCATATTTCATGAGTTGGCTCATAGGAGCCTTTGATTGCAGTACTGCAACTACAGGAACTTTGTTTCAAGGGTCCGTCTTCCTCCCGTCCCTAACAGCGAGACAAGATTGGCAAGAAGTTCCAACTACAGAAGATTAATTTTTATCACATGAGGGGGAAAGGGTGAGGAGTCAGGAGGTATGCATTTTACAAATGAAAAAGTTTTCAACAGGAATTTGTGCTTTGAGCTTTCAAACGGAAAGTCTTCTGCAGACATTGTGTTAAAATAATGTACATTGTACATTTTTATATTAATAAATATTTTTTGCACAACGATCAGTGAACTGCAGTGCCGTCAACACTGACATTATGAATTGAAATAAAATGATCAAATGCACTCTTGATGAGAAATCTCAGGTGGCAAGCTGAAGTAACAGGAATCTATAAAAGAAGATTGAAAGAAAAAATTGAAAATTTTGATGCTAGATATACTGAAAGGTTATGGTTGTCACAGCTTTTGTTGAACAAAATTCAAGGACAGTTACCTTAATCTCATCCCTTTGCATTTGACCATCTGTATTTTCATGCTCTGTAAATAAAATAATACACCAACACATTCATGACCATTTGAAAGCAATAAAATAATGTTGGTGATACCGTACCAATGTCGAATAAGAAGATTTAGAAAACATTTTAAAAGGGATATATACACCATTACACCGCAAGTGATAATGACATGACGCTCCAATGACTTCATGAGATAATGACGACATGTAGTCACTAAAATTTCATGTAATTATCGCTTATACTCCTTGTAAAATGATACCAATGTGCCTGCTGTAACTGTAATAGTTTCTCCCCCATAAGAAATGCTCACTCAATTTACTCTCATGTAGTAGACCAATTAAGATATATTAAAATTCTAACTTGACTTCGAGGCTTAGGGGAATAAAACAAAGGAATTAATAATTATTTTTCATCCCTGAACCTCAATGTGATTATTTTCTTTTGTTACTTTTATTGCCCAGTAAGCCTCAGAGCCATGTAAGAATTTTAATGTATAGAAATAAGTCTATTATGGTACTACTGTATGAGTGAAAACTAATGGTTTGATGAAATGGATACTCCATCTTCTACAGGAAGTTAATTACACCCTATGAAAGTTATCAAATGAATTATTTGGTAACTACAGAAAAAATAAAAATATTACATGTATACCTTTGTCCACAAGGGGTTCAAAATCTACCGGCTCTGTCTTCGTACTTTTCTCTATACAAAGGTCTTTCACTGTCAAAAGATAGAAATTCAAAAATTATGTCTTAGAATGAAGCCAATGAAATAATGGTACATGTATACCCCCCTGGATGGAATGCTAATCCAACACATACAGGGTGACCTGGTTTATATACTATGAAGTGACGAGGAGTATTGCTACTCTCCCTTGGATGGAATGCTCATCCATCACAGAGTAACCTGGTTTATGCACTATGAAGTGACTACTCGCCCTGGATGGGATGCTAGTCCATCACAGGGTGACCTGGTTTATATACTATGAAGTGACTACGAGTATTGCTACTCTCCCTTGGATGGAATACTAGTCCATCACAGGGTGACCTGGTTTATATACTATGAAGTAACTATGCAAGTCCATCACAGGGTAACCTGGTGTATATACTATAAAGTGACTAGGAGTATATATTACCGGGGGTTTCAATAAAATTAAGAGTAAGTGGCAATATTTATAAAATAGACGGCCATGGCAGTAGCATTTCCAGCATTCTGGACATCAACTTCAGTGAAATTAATCGAAAAGTAGGCGGCAATAATTTAGGAAGTAGCCGGCGAAATTCGCCGGTTGCCGGCTTCTAATGAAACCTCTGTATTACTACTCCCCCTTGGATGGAATGCTAGTCCATCACAGGGTGACCTGGTTTATATACTATGAAGTGACTTAAGGAGTATTACTACTCCCCCTTGGATGGGATGCTAGTCCATCACAGGGTGACCTGGTTTATATACTATGAAGTGACTTGGAGTATTACTACTCCCCCTTTGGATGGAATGCTAGTCCATCACAGGGTAACCTGGTTTATATACTATGAAGTGACTTGGAGTGCTACTCCCCTCTGGATGGGATGCTAGTCACAGGGTGACTAGTCAGGATGTCTAGTCACAGGGTGACCTGGTTTATATACTATAAAGTGACTAGTGTTAGTCCATCCCCCAGCATTATTTAGCTTGTTACTGTACCATGGCTATAATTTTTTGAAAATTCAGTTGTTATCAAGTGGTGCTGTTAGTTTTTAGCCTGGAACAACCCCAATGGTTTCATCAACTAAAAATTTCATTTCTAAGCTTACAAAATCAACAAAAACTGAATCTTTGTTGTGACAGTGTGCACAAAATGTAGCTTTTAGGGCCCGAAAAGATTTTGAAATGCATGCCAGGCTACAAATTTCTGACCTTTAGGGCAATGCACCTTCAAAAGGCCAATGCACTTACATGTAACACTATTGAAGACTGTCAAATAGATGTATGTGAACACAACAAAGTAAACAGGGGCCGGGTGATAAAACATAAAACACTTCTTACCATTTGAGCACGAGACTTTTATGTTTCCTATGCTCATTAATGTACTGAAGCTGATGATAAATTCTTGAGGAAACATCCCTGTTGTTGGCCAGAATGTATCAAGGCTCCTGTAAAACAAACTAATAATATTATACAAAGGAAAGACTTCTGTATAACCCCATATATTAGTTATGCAGATGTTCCACACTCCAACGGTACAAACGGTAAACAATGTTATTTCCAAGTACAAGTCCGTATTGTAAAATTACATCAGCTATGAGCACATGGTCCGACTTAGTTCTCTCTCCTTTCTGGCAATCCTCACGGTACACAGTCACGCTCATGTCATGCACCATTCAAACACGTGTTACATACTCTACACAAATCATTTTTGTCACTATTACTGTTTTGTTACTGAAATGAAAACTAAAACAACAGAATGTTTACTTTTTTTTCTTTTTTCCCTGCACTGACCGCTTCTTAATATTCTGTATAGTCTTTCGACTGCTAGGATAATTAAATTTATAATTCAACACATTGATACACTGCCCAAATATGGTCAAAACGTTATCAATATACACTATGTCTACATGATGTATATCCAACAATGGATGTAAATTTCGCATTTTGACAAGAAAATGCAAAAATGACGGACCGGCCTCAATATTTTTTCTTCAAACTGTGCTTTGTTATCAATGTGTTGAATTATAAAACTATTATATCGCTCAAGTTTGCGTGATATTGCCTAATTTTAGCTGACAAGGCCGTAGGCCGAGTCGGCTAAGAATTAGGTGATATCACGTGCGCTTTCGCGCTATAGTTAAATGTATGTAATAATTTGGTAGAATTCTTAAGAAAAACAACAGTGCCTACATGCATAATTTAATGGGGTTATACAGAAAGCTTTCCTTATACAAATCTCCGTATGCATAAATAATATTATGGTTATGCAATGCTGTACTAGCAATATATACATGCACATCTAGTAGTAAATGTCACCATGACAACAAGAGAACGTTCTGTGTTTCACAGATACCTTAAATGTATATCTAATAAATCCTACAAGCTTACAAGCTTTAAAACTTGTTCAACCTTACCCATCACTTATTTTGTATAACGTTAAATATTATTTCTTAATAAAGAAACAAAATTGGTTTTGGCTTAAATGGAAAGAGGATTATTAGGAATTGATTTTTCGACGCCAACATAGAACTCACCCATCTATGATGTTTTCTGGTGGATATTTTTCATCATATGATGTTGCAAGGGCAATTGTCGCTCCAGCACTGCTCAAAGCAACATCAAACATATTTGCACTCCAGTTTTCTGGCCTGAAAATTGTCTAAAATGTTTACAACTTCTGTCAGTACTTCAGTATCGAAATATCGACGACGGTAAAAGACACTGGGGCGAGTATTGCCATTGAACATGCCCAGCTTTGCTGAAACGCTGGAAGTTTGCGGGCTTATTAAAAGATGGCGGACAGAAGCGACGAGAACAAGCGACGGTGATTTAATAGCGATGTTCCCCTTAAATACAAGACAGTTTTCGTCAACGTTCCTTGATTTCTCGCGTAATAGTCGAGGCTATGTAGAAGAAGTGAGATCTGCAGATAGAGATGCAACTAAGAAGCTCTTGAGTGCAGTGCTGAAAGAACCCGACAACTCCGTTTGCAAAAGTATTCCACTTCTTCATCCACTTGGAAACGTAATGTGGGATTTTGCAAGACAGTGCACAGCAATGCAGAGTCAGTCAAAATATCAAAGCACTGGTTTTAATTCACATTCTTATTATTGGAATTCTCAAGGAGAATATGCCCACAATCATGATGACATTGATGGTGATAATGACGACGATGGTGATGATGATGATGATAATGATGATGATGATGATGATGATGATGACGATGGTGATGATGATGATGATGATGTTGATGATGTTGTTGGTGACGATGATGATGATAATTTTCAGTTTGCTCCATGTGGAGAAGATGGCCAGTCATGCAATGCAGTGCTGTCGACTCCCTGTTTCACGTCAAATGTACATGTACCTATACCATCGGGAGGTAAAACAAATGAACTGAGCGAGGAACCATATTGGAAAGATACAAGAACTTTGCAGGGTGATATTATGGTTAGTGCAAGATGGAACAAAGCTGCTAATGTAACAGCTGTTGGTCTCCTTAATTCTTGTTCAAAATTGCAAAATGGAGATTCCCATCCCCTTACTGAGTTTCGTGTCAACCTTGAAGTAGGTACAGCTGAAGAACAAAACTATTACAATAATGCAGTGTCTTCTTTCAATGATGGTGATGATGATGTTAACTCTACCTGTGACAACAGCGACAATGGTGCCTCTCAGAATGTCAAACTTCGCCATGTTGGTGAATTTAGAGAACAAGCCAACTTTCCAAGAGAAGCTAAGTTGAGCTATGTTCTGAATGAACAGGAAAACAAATATGGCTTGGATAATGATTTCCATCTAGGTGACGGTGTGTTTCTGAATGAGAAAAACACAAACAGTGAAGGATCCCTAGCTTGTATACCTTGCAGTGATGACAACATCAAGCAGAGTGATGTTTTAAATGGTCACCATCTTTCTAATGATTCAGTTAGTGAAAAAATGAAATTTTCAAATAAATTGCTTTATGATTTGGAACCTCTTGTCAAGCCATTACCTTTGTATAAGCAAGGAAAGTGTGATAAGAAAACTATTTCAACATCACTGAGCTTAAACCTCAAATTGGAAGTCCTGAAGTCAGTTCTGCACACTGACACAAAACTCTCAAGAAATTGTGAAATTGATGAGGTGGATATCTGTGGGAAGGTGGCTGTTTTGTATGGTGTCCTGGAGGATGGAAATTCATGTATCTCAGTACTTGAAAGTGAAGTTGTTGGTCTTTATGACTACATAACAGGGATGGTACATTTATCAGAACAACCAGAATACCACCATCGGGCTGACAATTTTGATAGTGAGGTACGTACTGTTTTGTGTTTTTGATAAGTTAAGCCTGTTTGGTCTCTGTGCCTTGGAATGGTGCATAACAATGGCACAGGCAATAAAATAAATGTGAATTTTATGAAGCCTGTGTGATAAATTGAATGAAACATGATACTGAAACATGGCATATGCACTATGTACCTTCGAGGGTTGCACACAGGCACCATTCCCATTCACAGATAATTCTGCACATGTTTCCCCGAACCTTTCACTAATACAAAAGTAGGCATTAAATCCACTATTTTGTCAGTTACAACAACTTCTCCTTTTTGTCCACAAAAAATTGGTTTCATCAACTGAGTTCACAATGTAAATATGCCACTGATAAGAGATTCAAAAGCTAACATTTTGAGTGCTAGCCCTCTGTCAGAGCAAATCTTCAAGGGCTAGCAACTGACAAAGGTCAGACGCTCAAAACAATATCACCTTTTGAATCTCTTTACGATGGTTTATTTGCATGTAGCTTATCAGAACCAAATTTTGTTTCACTTCCCCACCAACGCAGCACCACAGTTTCTTAAAGGAGAAGGTCATTCCAAAACGGTACATTTTTTCTTTCCGCCAATAAAAAGTTAATGTAAAGATAAGGTACTTACCAAAATTTCAGCTTCCAAAGAGCTTTTGAACCTAATATAATCCTTGTCCAAAGTAGCCCAAAAATCCTGCACGATTGCCGCCATCTTGGAATATACTTAGCAACCTGGCGATGCATGCGTGACGTCAATGAGTCCCAAGCTGAAGTTTGGCGGGAAGATTAAACTCGCATGATCGCTTTGCTTTATCTAGAGTTGTTGTTGTTTCAAAATGCCGTTTTGTTCAGCACCGTATTGTTGTAATAGGTCTTCAAGAGACAGCAAAAGAGGTATTTCTTTCCATCGTTTGCCTATTTCAAGAAAAAAAAATCGCTCGACAATGGCTAATCAAGCTTGGCCGGGACAAAACGTTCTTGCCAAAACCAGAAAACATTTTCGTCTGTTCGGATCACTTCACTGATGATTGTTTTGAATTCGATCATCGCCACAGTCTCCTGGGTGGAAAAACCCGCAAAAGAAAGAAAAAACAAGATGATGTTCCCACCATTTATAAGAAAAAGTCCTCCCCTGTCAAAAATGTAATAAAGAGTGGCATGCCTACGCGACTCCCACACGCGCTTGTTTTAGCCTTTAAAAAGGTCAGCTGTTACGAGTATATCTTTTAGAGACCGTTCCCTTATGTATGATATTAGGGGCGGTTCTTCGTATATTTCGTTTAGTGATGGCTGCTGTTTTATAAGATGCCAGTGTTTGATGAGGATCTGTTTTAAGTTAGGCACCGATAGATGATATTTCGTTACAAAAGGCAGGATTTTCTTGTTTCTTTTTGTTTTTGCTGGAGCGCTTTATTTCTGTTTTCAAAAGTAACTTCTGCGAGGACCCTTTGAACAAAATTCTCTGGGTAACCTCTTTCAAGTAGATGTGTTTCGAAGTTATTTATGTTCTCTTGAAATAATCTTTTTGAAGAGTTAGTTCTGAGAAGTCTGAGAGCTTCTCCTTTGATAAAGCCTTTTTATGACTCCAGATGGGTGGCATGTAGAATAATGGGTGTACTGAAAAGTTTCAGTTGAAATGGGTGCGTACATCGAGCACCGATTCAGCTATGAATCTCTCGCCTTTGTAAACGTTAGTGTCCAAGAAGCATATTTCTGTTTCGGATATCTCAGCCGTAAAGTTTATGCTTGTGTGATGTTTGTTAGCATGTTCAATGAACCGTAGTATTTCTCCTTTGGTTGTGTCCCAAAAGGAAAAAGTGTCATCAATAAAACGTTTCCAAACGACAGACTGAAACGAGCGGTTTTAAAGCACTTTGACTTTGACATAAAAACGTTTGCAAAAGCGACTGCCCATGGCAGTTCCGTGGGTTTTAAGTCTAGTCTTAAAACTTACCTTTTAAACTATTTTTTATCGTAGTTTTTAAGTGCTTACCTTTTTAGATTGCATTGGCTTTTTATTGTATTTAATTTTTATACTTTTTGTAATTTCTCTTTACTAATAAGCGCCTTAGAACTTTAGGATAGGGCGCTATATAAATATTTTATTATTATTATTATCTCTTTTATCACACAATTATTATTATTATTAATTATTATCATGATTATGATGATTATTATTATTATTCAGGTATTTTTTCCATTAAAATGGAATGAGTTCTCTGTTAAGATAAGTCTGAGCGCTTTTTGAAGTAGTCATGTAGGAATCGAAGGTTCATTTTTGTGAAAGGCGTTACAGGCCTTGCATACTATGTTGATTCCCTCCTCTTGTGTGGGATATTCGTTTTTAGGCTCGTTACGTCCATAGAAAGAAGGATTGTGTTTTCTAGGTCTTTCGTTTGTTCTACAAACTTGATTAAATGAGTCGTATCTTTGAGATATGACTCCTGTTGTTGAGCTGTCGGCTGAATGAGTTTGTCAACGAATGATGATAGTTTCTCTGTTAGGCCATCACACCCTAATATAATTGGTCTTCCGACAGGGGTCGGTTTGTGTGTCTTTGCGAGGGTGTAAAATATTGGGATACGAGGCGGGTCTGGTGTTTGACACAGCCACTTTTTAGTCATTTCATCTAACTCTGAAGTATGTTTCTTTAACCGTGGGTTCTGGAAGAGGTCTGTAATGTTTTTCGTTATCTAATAGGTTTTGACCTTCTTTCATTTTATCTTCCGTGTTTAGAACCACAGTAGTTGTTCCTTTGTCAGCCTTTTTAGGTTGATTTCGGTGTCACGTTCAAAGGTTTTGAATGCCTCACGCTCAGCGGGATTGAGATTATTTCTAGGTTTTACGATTTGTATTTCCGCTAGCTGAGTTTTAACCTCTTCTAAATAACTTTCAAGCGCAACTGATGGTTGCACTGGTGGGTTCCACGAAGATTTAAAGTGGAAAGGGTGAGGTTTTTTGTTTTCCCCGTAAAAAATGTATTGTAGACGCGTTCTTCTTGCGAACTGATCGAAGTCACGCAAGAGTTGCCTTTTAATTTGTATTTCGTTTTTCATGGGTGTAGGAATATATTTCAAACCTCTTCCTAGTAAATTGATCTGATCATTTGTAAGTTCTTTATCAGAGAGGTTTTTAATGTGTTTTTTTGTTTTTCTCTAAACGTGCATTAAGTTTTTTTTGTGCTTGATGTTTTTGCGTTCATTTCGCTTTTTACTTTCTAGGCTGACTTTGAATGGCTTTGTTTGTTTTTCTTTAGTCTCTTTAGTGTGAAGTGACCTTGAATGGTTTATTAATGGCCCCGTTTTTATAACGATACTCAGAAAAAAGGCATGTATACTGTTTAACTTGTTGATTTTGAATGCCTTCTAGTTTTGACATCATTTCGCTGAATTGAGAAATCTTCTGTTGAATTTTCTCTGCTACCTTATGTACATTGTTCATGTTTACAATCTTTTCTCTAGGCGCCGAAGGCGCTGGCTTGAAAGAACGTTTCTTATTTACAGTGCGTAAATTTTTGCTAGGAGCTTTCGGTCTCTTTCCTTTTTTGAGCTCTAGTCTGAAACGGTCGATCTCTCTGTAGTGAAAACGTGTGAGAGCTTTCACGTATTCGTGTTCGGCATTTTTCCTAATGCGTCTTATGTCTGTTTTAAAATCGTCGTCCGCATTAATGCGAGCCCGAGCCCTGTATTGAAGGGACAGCGGGCAAGTTTGTTTCTCCGTATGTCTTTTCAGCGATTTGATCGCTTTTTCTGCATGTTCTAGTTTCTCTTCGGCGGACCAGGTTTGGCTGTGGCGGCGCTTTATGCTATTCACGGGAACGTGGTTTTGCTCTCATGATTTCCTGACTTTGGGAGTTCTTTGGCTGCAAGGGATCTGTTCAACGTCTTCTGGCTCGTCAGGAAATTCGTCTTCTTGTTGGCTGTCTGGTAGCTCCATTTCTTCTTGGTCTTCTTCAGTGTTCGGGCCAGGGACTACTTTTAGTCCTTCTGGATGTAGGATTTTCTCCGACATTAGTTTCCTCGGGTAAATGGTCAGGCAATACCGGTTTCGATCCTTATCTTGCGGATCTCTTCAGTTGCCGATAAATATTATAAATGATAAAGGTATTGATCCTCGGTATCCTTCATTATTTTGAAAATAACAATCATCAGTAAACGTGATCGCCTTGATACTGGCGTGCATCTGCATGTAAGAGTACAAACTGTACAAAGTACCTTCTGTGAACTTGTTTTCCTAATCCGGTTCTTAATTTAAACAACATATGCATTCTCTTGCGGACTCTCTTAGTTCACATCTACCGCAGGTACACCAGTTTAAGTTTAATAGTCTTTCTGCTCCATCGTCTTCATCATCAGAACCTTCATTTGCATCCGGAACACGCTCTGGTTCGAAGCAATACGGCTCCAGAGCAGCCACTTTGATTTACAAACGATGTTGGGACTCATTGACGTCACGCATGCATCGCCAGGTTGCTAAGTATATTCCAAGATGGCGGCAATCGTGCAGGATTTTTGGGCTACTTTGGACAAGGATTATATTAGGTTCAAAAGCTCTTTGGAAGCTGAAATTTTGGTAAGTACCTTATCTTTACATTAACTTTTTATTGGCGGAAAGAAAAAATGTGCCGTTTTGGAATGACCTTCTCCTTTAAGAATCTACAGTCAAACCTCTATTAAGCGGCCCTCTATTAAGAGGCCCTCTAATAAGCGGGCACTTAACAAATCCCGGAATTACCGGTAAATGGCTCTCCATATTTACTGTAAACTTAACCTCTTTTAAGTGGTCACCTCTATTAAGCGGTCAGTTGGTTATTCCCCAAAGGTGACCGCTTAACCCTTTCACTCCCAAAGTCAATTATGAAGACATGTCGTGTAGTTCTAACTTTTGATTCTGTGGACTAAATCCTATGGTGTGACCATTCAAATGAAACCTCTTCGGCAGTACTTTTGCATGGTACCATTTGTTTTTCAATATTTTACAGAATGAAATTTGGGATCTTTCTTGAATTTTGATGTTTGGCACTCTTGGGAGTGTACATGTAAGGGTTAATAGAGGTTTGACTGTACCCCCGTTATTCATTTTATATATTTTTTTCAGGTTGAACGGGGCACATGTATGCTCAATTAAGGAAGTATGGCTTTCACAACTGAAGATTTCATTTTTTTCTGTTTTTTTTTTTATTTTTCTTAGAATATCAAGGTCCCTTTGCCACCAAGTGCTAACATATCTGTGGACCTTGGTGCATTTCTGGTTCAATATTGCTGCATCTCTGGAGCCTCATTACCGCACACTGCCAAAGCTGGTAGAAGTTTAAAGGAGCACCACCCTGTTGCTTGGTTAATGACATCTCCTGCTCTGGGAGTGACGCTTGATTGGCAAGTACAAGAAAAACTGTTTAAATATGTGCAGGAAAAGACTTTTGACAAGTCCAATGATGAGGAAAAGGAATCTGAAGTATTAAAAAGCAACATGTTATTGTCACAGTGGTACAATGTTTTGGTAGTTGTTGATGAATATCGATGTGTTGAAAAAGATATTCCACTTATTGAGGTCTACAAACTTTGTACAAATGGAATGATAAAGCTTGTAAACTTTGACTTAAACTAAGGCTACCAGTCAGCTTTGCTGGATTAAGCAGGATTAAGATACATGTAAGATACTTCAGGATTAAAACAAATGCTGTGGATTTTTTTGTCCTGTGTTTGATGATGTACCATTAAGCTTTAAGTTACCATAGGGAGCTTAAGCAACCACTAGAAACTATTAAAAATACCATAATACTCTTGCAGGTTTGGGTGGTGCTTGATGTAAGCCTCATTTTTCCAATTTCTTTTGTTTTCAGCACAAACTGCACGTGCTATGCTTCAACTTCGTGGCAATTTGCATACGGTGCACATTTGTATACGAACACACAATGCTACTTCCTAGCGTTCCTACATGTACTCTGAATTCCATTGTGCCATTCTAACAAAGGAGACTTGAATAATTACACCCCAGTGAGGCTGTACATAAAAGAGTATTATGGTATTTTTCGGAGTGGCCAATAGGTTTAATGACCAAAAACAATGCCCCTGCACGTGTTTTACATTTTGGTACATTTCTTTGTCTTCCTTCCAAAACAACAACGTCAAATGATCAGAGTACGTGTAAAGGTATTGGACCCAAACACAGTGTGCCACTGGTGCCCAAAATTTTAGAGGGTCATTAACTGGGCCGTTGTAATTTCAAAATGGCGGACGATACACACACTTGATACAGACAGATGATACGATACGTATAGGAAATCGTATGAGCTACTTGTGTATTTCGTGATTTATGGGCACGAGTGATGTTTTGAAATTTTGAAACGAAACGCTTCAATGGTTTCCAAAATGTTCACAAGTTTTATTTTTAACCAATCAATAACAATCTTTTGACAGGTAAACCATGCGTGAAATCTAAAAATTGATCACATCATTTAAAGAAATATTTAAGCTTGAACTTCCAAGTTTCGTCATTGGCCAATCTAAAACTATATTTTGTTGAGTATACTATAAGAAACGATAGGATACAGACGATACATTCCTTTCAGATGTCTTTCGTAATGTTGATGTCCTTCTTGTTCTAGGCGCCGATTTACAATCAATAACCGATAAACAGCGACAATAATATCATTTCCCGCCTTTTTTCCTGGGAAATACAGGCGAATATTAGGTGTGCCAATACAGAAGTAGGTACCGTGCCCATTTGAGAGAAATTACACTATTTTGTTCGTGTAAACTGGGAGTGCCGTGCTTAAATAGTTTTGGCACGGTACCGAAATTTGGGGGTGCCGTGCCGATTTTTTTTGCGCGTGCAAATGGGGCTTAATCTTATTGGTTAGATACCCATTAGTCGCGTCGCAAGGGCAAAAACAAATTGCAGGGTTGCTACACACAAGCGACAATGTCCGCGATTTTGTCATGAAATATTCAACTCTTGCGATTTTTTTCTGCGATTTTTTCAGCTGTTGCGTCGCATGTTCATGGGTGGCTACACGTGCAAATTTAACATGTTGCCGCGGCTTTAAGGTGCTGTTACACGTAACAATTTTACGTACAACTTGCCTTGCAAAAAATTGTTGCAAGTTGCACATACAACATTACACATTACAATTGCCATGAAACTTATCTCGACAAAAAAAAGAGATTTTTAAGGCGTACGTCATTAAAACGTCACATCCATGCTGGGCTGTGATTGGTTGACTTAAAGGGTGTGGCGATACAGGTTGCAAGAGCCATAATTCACGTATTTTTGTTGTGCAACTTCAAGACATTTGTTGGAGAAAGTAGAAAATGACTCAACTTTTCGTGCATCTTAAAAAAAATTCAGTTGCACGAGGGGGTGTTAAACGTGAAAATCGTGCGTGCAACTTGCAACAACCCTTCTTTTAAGTGCGGCAATATCATTTTTGATTTAACAAAGACAAAATTAAAAGACTACTACTAATTGATAATTAGTAAAAAAAGCCGTCAACTTCTAAATAACGCGCAAAAACTAAAACACGATTTCAACTTATTATCTGAGAAAGAGTTGAAACTCGGTTTCATTCTTCCCCATGCACACAACAGCCATCGAGCACTGTGTCAAAGCCTTTTAGTATAAAATTTTAAATTCTATACTACATACTAATACGAAATTGTTTAAAATTGGATACAGCGAGCACGACAAATGTACGTTTTGCAGAAATGAACCAGAAACGTCATACCACCTTTTTTATTGTCCTTTCTCAAATCTGTTTTGGAAAAGCTTTGAACAATACTACTTTACAATAACAAAACAACTTGACATACTCAGTTTACAAGACATCATAATTGGCATTATGGCAATAGAAAAATACATTTTCACCAAGAATAACACGCTTGCAACCTTTTTTAAAAAGTGGACGAAGTATTTTCCTCTCTAAAAAGGTGTGTATATTATATGCGTTTATGTGTGACCTTTTGTAACTTTCTTTCGATTGTCACTCTATGAAAAAATGTGTAAGTAAACGAAAGATTGCAATTTGACATAAATATAAGTTATTTAATTTAATCTTTTTCTATCCATTGGTATTTCAAAACACCTTATTGTACACTTTGTTGAACTACCAGATATTTAATTGCCAACAGCAATTGCGCGGCTGTTTTCGGCCATTCTATTTATATAATAATTGTTATTTGTACTTCTGTCTTTATAATGCAATAAAAAAAACTGGCAACATTTTTTTTGCGAGACAAGTTGCAAGAATAATCGTTACGTGTAATAGCACCTTTAAACGTCGTTTAAAAAACCGGCCGTCTATAATTTTGTTGGCGTTGAGAGGAAAGAGGTGGCTGCGTTACCCACTGTTCTCGCCCTGCCTACTATACTATTTTCACAATACATTTCATCTTCCATTGTGTTTACCATGTCTCTCTCTCTTGTACCATCAACTATACTTTTTTCACGATACATTTTTACACCCATTGTTCATCTTCGGTGGGTTGCTTAGATACCAAGCTCAGCCTGCTCCGCTGTCGTTCTTGATAAGCTGCAATTGAATAAAATTTGTCTTATAAATGAACAAGTTTATCTATAACTTTCTTAAGCCTGGTTTTCATTTGCTTTTCGTTACCATTTTTACTTGAGCTGCAAATAAAAAAAATTACTATAAGTAAAGCGCTTTTTATAGCTTTTCCAATGAGAGCAGAAAAATAAAAACCACAGTCAATCACAACAGACTAAACGCATGAACTAATCATAACACACTAGACGCATGAACCAATCACAACTGAGTAGACACATAACCAATCACAACAGACTAGACGCATGACCCAATCACAACTGACTAGACAAATGAACCAATCACAATAGACTAGACGCATGGACCAATCACAACAGACTAGACGCATGAACGAATCACAACAGACTAGATGCATGAACCAATCACAACAGACTAAACGCATGAACCAGTCACAACAGACTAGACGCATGAAATAATCGCAATAGGCTAGACGCATGAACCAATCACAATAGACAAGACCATGAACCAATCACAACAGACTAGATGCATTAACCAATGACAACAGACTAGACGCATGAACCAATCACAACAGACTAGATGCATTAACCAAACACAACAGACTAGATGCATGAACCAATCACAACAGACTAGATGCATTAACCAATCACAACAGACTAGACACATGAACCAATCACAACAGACTAGACGCATGAACCAATACAGCTAAATTTTCTTTACAATTTTTCTGTTCAGTTCTGCATCATCCTCACTTTAGAAAACTGAGTGAAAAATACTTGTTTTTGTTTCGCACATGGAGACGCTCAGCCACACCGCCATGTACCTATATCTCCAAAGCACTGTCAGTAATATATTGGCATGAAACATGGCACGACGATAACTGTTGCTAATATGAAGAGCCTGATATAAGAAGGGCTGTGTAAAATAAGCTGTTCAGATTTTAAAATGTTCACATAACGTAAGGTGAAAACAATATATTGAATCAGTAAACATTGTTGTAGGCTGTCAAACAAACTATTCTCTTCTTATTTCGTCTTACCTAGTTTTCTCTTTAACCAAAGAATGACTCTTTCGTAATAAGCAATGCTCTTCCTTAAATTCCCCATACAGTGGTGCGCATTAGCAATGCTTGCACTAGCTTTGGCTTCACTATCCCCATCTTTCAGCACTTCAGCCATTTTCCGTCGTTGTGAGTGATAGTAAATGGCACTTTCAAAATCCTTTTGCATTTCGGATACGTTTCCAAGGTTATTGTAAAGCCTTCCTTGGCATCTTAAATCTTGAAGCTCCTCAGCAATTGCCAAACCACTCTCTAAAAACTCGGCCGCCTTGTCGAAATCTCCGAGCCTTCTGAACACACATCCAAGATTACAGTAAGCTCTTTGCAAACGCGGCAAAGAATGTTGTCGTTTCACAAGATTGAAATATTGCTCGTAGTAATACCTGGCAGTTTCAAACTTGCACAATTTGTAGTACGCGTGTCCCAAGTCCAAGCAAAGTTTTTCCCTTTCGGGCTTGTTGCACCAAAGTTCTTGAAGCTTTGTTTCGAGATCAGCTACTAACTCCTCTAAATCCACTGTAGTGTACGGCACGACTTTCATTTCATCGTCTTCTTGACGAATAAGCACCCTTAATTTGTCTGTTGCAGGTTTTTCATCGCTAACATTTTCTTCGCTTTCTATCAAAGCAGTATTTTCTTCCTCGACTGTTCTTTTTTTCGAGAGATTTTTTCTCCACTTTCGAAATTTTGAGCAAATGCTAGAACCCATGTTTTGACGATTTATCTTATTAATGATTCAGGTGAGAGTTCCTATTTAACGTTTTACTTTAAGCTTTGCATATTAAGTCGGCGTGCCACCCGTAAGCTTGACAAATTTCATAGCAGAATTGAATTAATTTTTAATGAGGAGCCGAGTATATCGTAGTTTATGCAATAACTAAATTTATTCAGCGAAAAGTTGTGTAATACGGCTGGGCAAAGGCTCGAAAAGTGGAAAATGACTCGAACAAATACTCAGTCATAGTCGTATTACACAACTTCACGCTGAATAACCTCTTTATAATGCGCGAGCTCTGATTGGTCAATAGTATGCACTTATTGACTGAGTGGGAGAGAGGGATGGTCATGGCGTACGGACCTCGCGCGTCGAGCCAAATATTTTCCCATCAGGCCCGACCTAACTTAATCAGAGAGTTTTTTTTATATGACCAATCTGGAGACAAAATTGTTTCAAATTTTAACACGCGAGACCGTACGCTTTTGTAGTACGCGAGGTTGACGCTTTTGTAGTTTACGTTGGGCCGTACTTCATCCATGCCTATATAAACATCAAGAGAACCGTTACTAATTTACTCCGCAGCCTGAAAGACGGTCTCCGCTTTCTGGAAGCGGATGCTCTATCCATCTCTACTGCGTTAGCGGATGCTACTACGAAAAAGACCAAGATCTCAAGTCATATCGTTTTTATTGGACGGTGCTTAAGAAAAAGATTCATTCCTGTTGGTTTTAGGATCAAGTTTAATCCCGCGACAAGTGACCGACATAGCACACGAATGAACCGAATCACGAACTCTTGTTCCATCGACTTATGCAAGTTGCTATTCAGCAGCTGAAGGTCAGGCAAAATCGTGTTTCTACGCTTATGTCGAGTCGCTCTCTTCAGTTACGTGTATAGTGCAGCATATCACCCTGCTAGAAGGCAAATTCTCTGCTGTTGACATTATATTGACCGCTGTCGTCGCAGTGCCAACTCGCTAAATTTCAAGAGAGCAATTCACTGTGCTTATCTTTCTAATACGAGAAACAGGCCGTAAAGGACTTGAGACACCGTAACGATATTGTCATCAAACCGGCGGACAAGGGCGATGCGATTGTTGTTTGGTCGCGTCTCCACCGCGGTGAAACGTCCGAGGCGTTTTTCGTTTTATTTATTGGGATTTCATTTAATATTAAATAGAAATATGGGCAAGGATGTATAAAAAAATTAGTTGACGTAACTATCTTTTAATTTTTTTTCAAAATAATAAGCTTTTTTCCGTTGAAAACTGACCAAAACTCTTTGCGCCTGATCAATATTATGCCGTTGGAAAATGGCGCCGACAATTATGCAGTTCACAGTTTTTAAACGCTTAGAACTTTTTTTAGCAAACTTTCAAAACGTTTGGTAAATTTACAGTGTATTGGCAATATATTAAACTTTAAACAGTGAAAATGACGACCTTAACTTTTAAGTGCTTTGCTTAACTTTTGCAATTTTCTCTCGTTTGACCGCGACTAAGGTCGCGTCCTTTGTATATCGAGAAGGCAAATCATCAGCTCTCTGACAACAGATTTTACGAACGCCAGCTTGACGCAGATCCCAAGCGAGCTCATTACCAAAGGCGAGCTACCGCCTTCTGAAAGACATCTTGTGGTTACCACTCCACGTACAGCCCGATTTTATTTCCTCCCAAAGATCAACAAGCCCAACAACCCAAGAAGACCTATCGTTTCCGCTTGACAGTCAGGCATGTTGAACAACTTTAATTTATTATTTAGCTCTAGTGTTTACTGCCACATTTACTGAATATTACAGGTTTCGTAAAGAGATTTAGATTTACTAAAGCAAACTGAAGTGTTTAAAACTAAATAGAGCTAGAATGGGTATTAAATTATTGCTTTTAACAATATGCAAATTTGGTGACGGTGTGCTTCGAAATGGGTCTTGAAAGCACCTGAAAGTTAAATGGGCCAATTTTTTCTCTATTGATTTTCATTTTACTAACATTGAGGTATTTCCTGATATAAGTATCAATCTGAGCTAACTAGGCAGTTAAGAAATATGAACTTTTAAAATTAGGCAATTCTGGATGGTGTTTTTTTCTTCAAAATTTGGCCAAAACTTGTGCCGCCGCCACACTGCCAGAACCTTCTCTGTACATATGATTTGAAAGACCCTTTGTAATAGAAACACACCATGCAATTAATTAGTCAATAGGATTTGTTTATTTGTTTTTATGCTATTCCAAACTTACCCCTTGTAAAACGTGTAAAACGTGATTTACCATGATCCACTGGCCTCAAATGGTACCCCCCCCCCCCCCCCACTGAAACTTCTGAACTAAAAGTCAGAAAACAAATCCACTTTGGATTTTGGAATATCCTACCAAGGTCAACTTCTGCAGCAAGTTTCATCAAAATCGGTTAACCTCCATTTCCAACTTCTGGAACACTTTCTCAGACAATGACACTTAACTTGTACGAACGTACTAACGTCCCAGCATTACGAGCACAAAATTTCTAACGATTTTCAAACAAGCTTCGAGCTCATGCATTTGCGGTTTTGTCCAATCTAGTTTGTTTGGGCGTGCTTTTTGGAAACGTTACTTCGTTATTCTCTTGCGAGAGTATTGTATTAGCCGGGGTTCCAGTCGTAAGCTTAATTTTTCATTGCCTTCTTTCACACCGTGACATACGCGTCGATGATATTACCGAAAGCCATATAGTTAGCACGATAGTACGATCGTACGTTAGTGATATAGTCGTACGCTAGTACGTTAATAGCGGAGCACTCGCTGGGCCGAAGGCCCGGCTGCGCAGCCCCATACTCATGGAACCAGAGAACCAAAGAACCCATGCCCGTCATTTTTCATGGTCATGGCTAGCGGAATATTTCGCGGGCGCGTTGTGTGCGGTACTCGCAGGAGCCGTCCGCGCCGTACGCTTTGGGCTAGCTTGCGGGCGCGTATGACTTCGCAAAACATGCGCCTACGACGTCATCAACATCCGGGATCTTTGAGGCTTTGTTTTTCGCGCGGCTACACAGCCGTCATCTCGGTTAACACTTTAGTTGGATTGTTGTGTTTAGCGGAGAATTAAAGTCGTTATTTCCCTGAAGTTTTTCGCGGTTTGCTATTCAAGACAAGGAAACTAGTTAAGGGATACTCAGAAGCCGCTTTAGTGGAAAAAGAAGAGCTTTCAGGGATAAAATCTTGCTTCGAGGAACTTCATATTATCAATGCAGGAGCAATGCGGGGAGATGCCTTGTTTTTATTACGGATTTCAGAACCGAAGAAGCGGAGTTTTAACGAATTTCCAAGCAGTCCAGTGCTTTAAAGGTAAAATAAATCACATTTTTCGATAGGAATTTATGTTGATATCAATTTTTGATTGACTTTTCCTTTCTGTTCTCTTAAGTTTTGAAGACTTGAATTTCATCGACGACAGCTCTGCCTTGATGCGCTAGATGCCTTGATGGTACGTGTTTTGCTTTTAAACATAAATTAATGGAGATTTGAATAAAATTTTTCGACAGAAGATTGTGTTGTCCGTTTTTATGTCTTTGTTCATTCAATACGTAGATTAAAAAGCGATTTTATGTAAACAAAACAAGACTTAGATTTTCTGTCTTCACTCGCGTCGCCTTATGCAAATAAGCTTATGTTTGTGTATTTTTGCAATTTTGATTTCCAAATCAGTTTCTCGGACAATTTTTGACAAACAAAAACTGTATTTTATTCGGAAAGTATTCGTACTAGTTATTCTGGACATAGAAAAGTTGTTTTTGTGAACTTTTGTACGGTCTAAATGTACTGTGCAGACGGTCGGGTAATAAGCTGTTTTTGAGAATTGCTAAAATTGAAAATAGCCCGGTCGGCAATCTTAATTCTTGTGCTTCCGACCTTTTACCTTTGTTAAGTTTCACCTTAGTTAAGCTTGTTCAAAGTGCGACGCTGTTAGGCTTGGCCTATCTATATATATTACGGAAATAGCAAATACGATGTGCATTTGACATATCATCTCCAACCGCTGTCCAACTACATTATTATTGATCGGGCTGGCTTGTTTGCCAAGCCTGCCCGATATATAAAATGGACGCTGTTTCGTAGTCACTTATTGACACGCCGGGGGTTCCGCCATATGAAAATGACGGGGTGTCCTTTAAGAATTTCGTTAGATGGGCATGGTTGAAAAGAAGTTTTATCGTTAAGAGCTACTAATTGTAAATTTTATATGGAAGTCTCCCCCCTCCGGATTTTGGAGATTTGAGAGTAGATAAGTTAAAATATGTGGTGTAGGTGAAGTAAATGGGGATGTGGGTAGGCTAAGAAATTGATTAAAAGGTTGTTTGTGTAAAGGGTATTTGTTTATAGCGGTATGGGAGGAAAGGATGAAGGGTGAATCGTCTTGATTGTTACGGCGTGCATTGAACGAGACAAAGCGAGACACCGAATTTGTCTCGCTTACGCCTAAAACGAGCCATTCTTCTCGGTCTTGTCTCGGTGATAATCTCGCTAGCATTTAGCATGATTGCATTGAGCGAGACTGATTTGATCCGATTTGTGAAACGCAACAAGCCATTTGTCAGGCTGTATTCTGGGCGAAAATTAAACGTGACAGAGAGAGACAACACATCTGTATTGTTTTAGAATGCGTTGTTTTAGCTAAACACATAAACTCACGGCTATGCACTCTGGGCGAGAATTAAACGTGACAGAGAGAGACATTTTCAGCATTTTAGAATGCGTATATTTAGGCTATTAAACTCGAGCACTAACCAAATTCACTGCACGCAAAACGGCAAGCAATTCGAAAAATTCATTGGCAAATAATTTTCCCAGTCGTGAAAAGAGAGAATTTGGGGTGAGCAATTACATTGTACATGGAACATTAAAGAAACGTGGTTTTCTCCTATCGTTCATTGTTCTCTCAGTGATAAGATTTGCTGCTAAAAGCATTTAAATTAATTTTGAATGACGCAGGCTGGAAAACTTCAATTTAATTAAATGAGAAATAGAACATGATCTTTATGTCAACAATCACTTTGACCGAGGTCATGTCAAGGATGCTTATATTAGTATTTTACACACAGGAAAAAGTGAAGTCGCATTTATTGAGATAACTTGCAATGCATTTGTTAAAGATGTTATAAGCTTATTAGTATTTTGTGAAAGAAGGGGAGAAAGAACTAACGGATTTAATATGTACGTTGGAGTCTTATTAAATATTATCTTCTATGATTTATGTTTGATGTGGTGTAGATCGCATGTACGAAACTCTAAAAGGTACCACGTGGTAATGTTTTTCCCCGCCGTTTCTCATTTTTTATACCTGTTTATAAAAGGCTCGTATTTCATTACTGAATATGTAGTGTTAAAAGTAACGTTATTGTTGTGGTGACTTGTTGAATTTAATAATGTGGTTTGTGATTTATATTGGTTAAGAGACGGACCGTTTAATTTTTGTGTTGGGGAGGGGGGGTTAGGCAATTTCTTCTGAGTATGATTTTTTTTTTCAGCATCTCTATTTGCAAGAATTTTCTTTTTTACCAAAATGCTGAAATTTTTTTTCACATGCTTACTTGTGCACGATTTTTTTTCTCTTAACAATTTCTTCGGCAGGAATTTTTCATACTTATCTTTCTAATTCAACACAAAAAGAATGCCTTATGTTAACTGAAGTTCCTGATGTTGTTTGTATGGGAGAGTTAACTTTCAATAAGAGTATAGTGAAAGTTATTATGGCAATTTACATTATTTAAATGACGGTATAATAGAAGAGAGTTGTTGTTTACCTTTGTTTGAGGCTTTTGAATCGTTGTTACGTTATAATTATAAGTCATTTATTTTGACAATAATAATTTATACAGTCGCTATTTTTGACACAAGGGATGGTTTGATTCACATAGTAGACATCGTACAGGAATGAATGATCTATGTGGGACGCCGTGTGTATTGATTGAAATTAGTTCTTTTGAAGAGTTAGTAGAGTATTTTGAAAATTTGTATTTGGGACGTAATTGTTCAAATTTTAAGGTAAAAGGAGAGAAGAAGGAAGCCCGATTATAATACTCGCAGAGTTTTCTTGTTTGTGTAGTTGGACACGGCGGTTGGAGATGATATGTCAAATGCACATCGTCTTGGGGAGAAACGGGAGAGCAAGCACCTGAAACAGTTTCACTTGATAACGTAGTACTGAATACAAGAGACGAGACTTCAGCTAGCCTGAGCCGAACGAAGAAACCATCAAGGCAGCTTAACTACTATTACAGAAAGACGGCAAATAAAGAAACGAGAAAATATGTCCCATACAGTGAACAAGCAAGTCCATCATGGCATCTTAGAAGATAACACACAAGAAAAAATGATTCAGAGAAAACACTGGAAACTGCAGCAGATCTTTCAAATTCAAGTAGTGACGCGGAGTTGGACGACAATCATAGCTACCGCAACATTTGCCACGAGGACAGAGAAATGAGCACTGATCATGAAACCAGCAAATTGGTGGAAGAAGATACCTCGAGCAGAATGTTGCCGTATATATACTCAGAAGGATCATTAAGTTTGTGCACAACTGAAAGAGTGAAGCAAGAAACAGTGACAGTGACAGCGAGGACGAGGAAATCTGGAGTTCTCTAAGTGAGGACGAGGAAATGGATTGTAGTTCTTCTGCAAAAGCATCTTAGATTGCTGACAACTTGTCGAGTGAAAAACGTGATAAACCTTTCATTGAGGGAAGTTCAATTTCAAAGATATTAGCTTACGTGCGGATTGTTTCATTCGTCCTAAAATACAATTTAAGTAAAATTGCATGGCAAGACCTTCTTCGTGTCCTTGAAATATTACTGCGCGACCGTTGTGGACAAATCAAGACATCAGTGTATAAAATGAAACTTTTTCTAAAACACTATTTTGGGACTGTCGAACCAACAGCAATACGGTACTGTGCTAGTTGTTTGAACTTATTGAATTATGGTGGCTGTAACACGCCACAATGCTCAGGCAAAGGAGTAAACACATTTTTAGATCTCCATCTTGAAAAAAGAATCGAGGAATTTTTCAAGGACTCTGAATTTTGCAAACTCATTTACTAGAAAAGGAAAAGAACAAATGAAAAATTCAGTGGGCCAGAAAATACATGACATTTATCATAGACTGGATTATAAAAACTTTCTTTTGCCAGGTGGATTTTTAACTGAAACGTTTAACAGTTTCATTGACAGTTAACACAGATGGCGTGAACAAATTTTCTTCATCTCGTGCGGATCACTTGTGGCCAGTCTAATTGATGATCAACGAACTTCCTAAGGAATACCGCTTTAAAAAGAAATACATCATACCGGCATATATATACTGTGACAAACATGATCCAAATATGGTTACATATTTAGGTCCCTTAGTGGACATTAACTAAACGCTCTTCATGAAAAATAAATAGACATAAAGGATAGCGCTGCAGGTCATATCAATGTGCGATGTCTCCTGTTTGTTGCCACGGCAGATTTGCCAGCGCGTGCTGACCTCACTGATGAATATGAAGCGCTTCAACGCAAAATGTGCATGTTATCTTTGCAAAAGTGAGGGAAGAGGATATGGACTTTATACTGAATCTACACCGTTGCTGGCCATTCCAAGAAAACGAACCAAGAAATCAAGAAGATCAGCTATCTTATGCCGCTGCTGCTTCTCAGAAAAAGGCAGTCATGGGTGTTAAAGGTCACTCAGTTTTCGCAAAGCTCAAATATCCATTTGATGCAGTGCTTTCTTTTGCAACTGATTGACTGGATGCATTGTGTTTCACTGGGATTTGTCAAGTATGCGATAACACTCTTATTGCAAGAGAAAGACAGATCATACTTCATTGGATCTGCAAGTACAAATAATATTCTATCCGAGAGACTGCTTGCATGCCTTAAAGCCTCCTGACATTAATGGTAGACATCCACGTTCACTAACTGAATTCGCACACTGAAAGGCTTAGCCTACTGAACTGAAAAACTGGTTATTACATTATTCCACACCTGTTATGCATATAAATATGTATGTATGTATGTATGTTATGCTTTCCACCTTACAGCCTTTGTATCTAATGCACTGGTCATCACTAGTGGGAGCATTAGGAATCTTCACATCCGATTCTATCGATCAAAATGACTTACAGGACGCCGATGCAATGTTACAAGTTTTTGTTCTACTAATGGCAACGCTGTACGACACAACAAAATGTACCATGAAGGGGTCCACTCTGGGCTTACAGTTGTTTTGCATTTGAACACATGAATGCTTTTATGAAGCCCCTTGTCCATGGAACTCACCATGAAAAAGAACAAATAGGGTGCGCCCTTGGCCTTTGCTATGAGCTAATGGAGTTTATTAAACAAAGTCTTCAGGACAAGACATTGCCAAAAGAGGCAAAAACTCTGTTGAAAAGACTTACCGACTATCCTAGAGAAAAAAAATCGGACATTCATAAAAATTGAGGAAGGATTTTTTTCTCACAAAAATGCAGCACAATCTTCAGAGGTAGATAACATTCTAACTCTGGCACAAGTTTATGTAATTGCTAACAACCTCGAAGTTGATTGTGATAACAAAGACATGGAAATATTTTACACATTTGAAAATAAATATGGGCAGAGATTTAGCTCTAGCTAATATGTATGAACGTGCACGAAAGACTGACTGTTCCGTCATTGAGTATAATGATCAAAGCGGACATATTTCTTTTGGTAAAATCCAATGTTTCCTGCGAATTGTCACAGTAAACCTTTCAATTGTGCTTGCTACAGAGAAAAGCAATTCTTCCCTTGTATTTAATTAGCTATCCCTAATGATGTTGTTATGACAGACACAGAAAGAATAGTTGTCACAACGGTCATTATAAAGTATGTTCAAAAGACAATTGTCAAACATCATTAGTGGTTGTACATGTGGAACCATTTCTTGACAATTTATCTATAATTCCTGTGAATGCTATCAGAAGGAAATGCATACTAATACATTCTGGCAATGTCTGGGTAGTATCGCGTTTTCCTAGATAGAGCAGTTTTCAATTGACTGTCGAAAGTAATTACACAATTGCTTTGGTTTTGCATTGCTACGCTTTGTGATTGGCTAAAAAATCTCGCGCCACTTTCTCGACCAATCAGAAGTAAAACCAAAACCAATCGTGACTTGCTCGCACGCGTTTTCCCGCGCTTGGCGCCCGCGACATGTAATTGCTTCGAGCTCTGATTGGTTCATTGGATTGTTTACGACTGTTGTGATTGGTCAGAGTAATTACTTTGGTTTTGGTTTTACGACACTCAATTGAAAACTGCTCTATAGTTGAAAATAATTAGATATAGCAAATTAATATTTGACTCTGTTTTGAAGCCCTCGAATTGTCATTAATTACATGAATTCTCTTTAATGGTCAAGCTGTTACAATTTTCTTATAGTGCTTATTCCGGCAGTATACTTATTGAGCTGACTTAAATAAAAGATATATCTAGTTATATCAGGTACTGATGAATGTATACATTTACTATTTGTTTCAATATTTATTGTATTAATTTTTTCAGATAACCGATTTCACTGATTATATTCTGGTTGTGGCATTAGGCATGGTGGCCTTAAATGATTTTTTTTATTTATATGTCATTTTTTATTTAACACATTACAAATAAAGGAAAAATCACAGGATGCAGGTTTTGAATGAAAAACGTTCAGGGATTGAACTAAGACTCCCAGCAGATCCTATTACAGGCTTGGCCAACCATTCTTTGTTGATATTGTTTTTTTGAAGAGCTGAACAATGGCATCGTAGTCTTGGTGTTGGTGCAACTAACAATAGAGCCATCAAACACCATTTTTCCCGATGAACTGGTGACTTTCTGCAACAGCGAAATTCCAGTGATCCAACCAACAACTCCGCATTGCATCGTTCGCAGTGGCACCTGGCATAAATAACAACACAACAAAGATGGTCATAGACATCATTTCGCGCTGTAACTTAACTGAATGGACATCAGTTTGAATAATTCTACTAACCAAGAATCCACGCTTACAGTTCTTTCGTTATTTCTTCTCTAAATCGGCAGGAGTTACATGTAGGCCATCGAGATCTTTTTCTTCCTCGGAGTCATCATCACCGGCTTCGTGGTTCGTCTTGATATGGAGTTAGTTCGCTTTCTACGACTCCCCATTCTCTTTCCGAACCTTCGCTCATATCTATACTTTCTGCAGAATCAGATAAATCGCTGAGTTCTGAATCACTGGACATTTTGCCGATGAGATCACTGGACATTTGTAGACGACAAAATAGCAGAATTATACCAGAAGTAAAATCATAGTATTCAGCAAACAAATCAAGTGACATCATGTGACGTCACGAGCCGGGCTCTCGTCCTACACTCGTACCCAGACTCCGGGACATTTTTACTGGGAAAATTGGAGTTTTCCGACGCCCAAAACTATGGGAAATTTATTTTTTTTACGCATGTCAATTTTAGAACATTTTTTTATACATATCAAAGGACCAAAAACAACAACAACAAAAATTCATGTCATATACACTTTAAGAGGTTCAGTTCCCCTTGCCCGAATATGGCAAGTCTATTTGATAAAAAAATGCTAGCAAGTGGACCATCTGATAATGCAGAAACTGCAGAGAGTGCCACATAGCGCAAATCTGCAGATGCCTACGTCTCTAAGTTAAATGACAGTCCCTCTCACCTGAGTTTTCTGTTTTTAAAGCTATATAGATTTTATGCGATCACAGTGCCGGATCACACAACAGGAGAACCGTGACCACTAATTATGGTGTGAACACAGTTTAAGGATGTGATCACACTACTGAAGTAATGTGATCACTAATTTTATCGTGATCACACGCGTGATCACACATTTATCTGTGATCACAGTGTGATCATAATATATTTTTATTGGGGTTCGTACGTCGGTATGTTTTACGTTCCTACAACAGTTCGTTCGTAAGGACGTTAGTAGAATACGTTACACCTTTTGCCATTCATTACCGCAAAATATACAATCATTTTAGCCAAACTTATGAACATATGCGCCAATATATGTTCATTCAAGTGAATGTTCAGTCATTTGAACTAAAACAACATTCATTAACGATTTTTACATAATCAAGTGCATTCAATTGCATTTTTCGGACAATCATTAGCGCGAAAAGACATTCACGGATGTGAAATAGATTTTCCTTTGCGCGTTGATGCATTTCAATAACATCAACACGAAATCAATTGCACGATTGGTCAATCAATAACGTGGATGTGATATTCATTAACATTTTTATTACAACTAGTGCAAACAATAGCATTTATAGACAATCATTTGAGTGCTCCTTACAAACGTTACCGCGTCCGTACAAACATTTGCACGTTCATGACATTCAATTGCCAAAAATCTATTTTCAATCACAAAAAAACCTTTTTCATCGGAATTTTCACATAGTTTCGTTGTACGAATTCTTGACAGGACAACTGCTGAGTGAAAGATGAGCCCATTTATGGGCGAAATCGTCATTGTGACGGTAAGATTTCGACAACGCTGCCCGTACACTTGCCTGTAAGCCCTTTCTCCCAGCCTCGCTCTCCCGTGTCGTCTATAAAAATGCAATGGTTTACACTACGCCATGCGCCGTAAACCAGGTAGCGTAATCTACCCGTTTCTGCAGTACGTCTGGTCTGTTTCGTTCGGCGGGGAGTGGTCTGACAAACTTCACTCGGTACAATATCCCGTCCAGCATCCTCGCCACCGCCCGATCGTGGACCTCAGTTTTGCCAGGGAGACGCGCTCGGAGCTGTCTACTGATTTGCTCGAGAGTAAATTTAAGGCGAGAAAATGGTTGGATAACCTCCTGTCAAGAATTCGTACAACGAAACTATGTGAAAATTCCGATGAAAAAGCTTTTTTGTGATTGAAAATAGATTTTTGGCAATTGAATGTCATGAACGTGCAAATGTTTGTACGGACGCGGTAACGTTTGTAAGGAGCACTCAAATGATTGTCTATAAATGCTATTGTTTGCACTAGTTGTAATAAAAATGTTAATGAATATCACATCCACGTTATTGATTGACCAATCGTGCAATTGATTTCGCGTTGATGTTATTGAAATGCATCAACGCGCAAAGGAAAATCTATTTCACATCCGTGAATGTCTTTTCGCGCTAATGATTGTCCGAAAAATGCAATTGAATGCACTTGATTATGTAAAAATCGTTAATGAATGTTGTTTTAGTTCAAATGACTGAACATTCACTTGAATGAACGTATATTGGCGCATATGTTCATAAGTTTGGCTAAAATGATCGTATATTTTGCGGCAATGAATGGCAAAAGGTGTAGTACACTTTCTAGTACGTTCGTACATAAGTACCAACGTACGTGGGACAAAATTACGTTCGTACGTTTAGTACCTCGTAAAAAAGTAATCGTACGTCATCCGTTCGATTACCTGCATAGCACGTTCGTACGTTAGTTCGTTCGTTATGTGCGATAGTGCGATCGTACGTTAGTAATATCGTCACCTTATAGTACGATGTTACGTTCGTACGCTAGTACGTTAATACGTTCATACGGAAATAGTAATCTAGTTGGTACGATAGTGCGATCGTACGTTAGTAATATCGTCACCTTATAGTACGATGTTACGTTCGTACGCTAGTACGTTAATACGTTCATACGGAAATAGTAATCTAGTTGGTACGATAGTGCGATCGTACGTTAGTAATGTCTTTACCTTATAGTACGATGTTACGTTCGAACGCTAGTACGTTAATACGTTCATACGGAAATAGTAATGTAGTTGGTACGATAGTACAATCGTACGTTAGTAATATTGTCACCTTATAGTACGATGTTACGTTCTTACGCTAGTACGTTAATACGTTCATACGGAAATAGTAATGTAGTTGGTACGATAGTACAATCGTACGTTAGTAATATCGTCACCTTATAGTACGATGTTACGTTCGTACGCTAGGTCGTTAATATATGTTCATGCGTAAATAGTAATCTAGTTGGCTCGATACTCGAACCAATATGACAGCGATCGGTTGACGTCGAATTGAAATTCGTGAAGAAATTGTATCCGATCTAGAGGAATACATTTCACTTTATTTTTACTCAGGTTTGATTGTCCAGTCAGCCACCGAAAGTTTTAGTAAAAGGTGTTTCCTTAGCTGTGATACAATCTGTTTACAAATTTCAGCATTAGCAAAATGCTAACTTAGTACGCCACTAAAAAAGCTATAATGTGAAATTATATATTACTAATTAGACGCATGTAAAATAGAAATTACATCGCATTTTATTTCTCGGCCATGTATCGATATAAACCTTAGTAAATTAAGAGTGAACAGTCAGCCCCCGGGGGGGGGGACTCTCATATAAAAATGATCGGGGTGCTCGTCGGAAATTTTCGAAAAATACCCTAAAAGGTACCCCTCGTTCGCTTGGAGAGAAGGACGGCAAGTGTTCTTGGAAGGCTCCGTTGGGTAATTTCGTGGGGTACGGCCGGACAAAAAAAAATCCCCCATACTACACGCTATAAGGTGAGGCAGGATCACCAACCACGCTGATCGTGGAATTTTAAATTAATTTTAAAAATACCTATTATATAGGGTGCGGCCGTACCACCCACAACACTGAGCGGGGGGTTATTACCTATTGAACACTTTACATATCTTGTACATCTGCAGGAGCTTATTATCCCGGAGCCTTCATCTCCCACGTTGACCCTTTGACACAGTGTATTTACACTATGGGCTATTATACCATGCCCATTTTAGGAATAAGATTACTGTTATTTTCACTTAGTACGCCTGAACAACGTACTTAGTTGCTAGCTGGAAATGTTTTTAATAACTAATAAAAAGTGCCAGATGGACGCACTATAAGACAGCCTGAAGTTTCAATATATTCTGCTGGGAAGCGTCGTGGAAATCCATCTGCCGTAGTAAAAATCACTAAAGGTCAGTACGATGAGTTGAATGTAAAACGAAGTGTCGTGCGAACGTACGAACATACTAAGGGACTTGGATACAACAATAAAAGTGCTCTATGAAGGAATGAATGAACTAACGTGCATTAGAACTTTCGTACGAGGGTACTATTGTTATACGCACTATTGTACCAAAATGCTGCATAGATTGGTACTTATGTACCAACTTACTAGCGTACGAACGTAACATCGTACCATAAGGTGACGATATTACTAACGTACGATCGACTAGATTACTATTTCCGTATGAACGTATTAACGTACTTAGGAGCGTAAGAATGGGGTTAGTTTCTAGAGAAACTGTGGTGCTGCGTCGGTGGGGGGATGAAACACGAGAATTTAGTTTTATCGACTGAGTCGATAAGGTAAATTGACCACCGTAAAAAGATTCAAATAGCTGACGTTTCGAGCGCTAGCGCTTCGTCGGAGCGAATCAAGGAATTGTGGGTAGTGTGTGGTTTTATATAGTAAGCGGTGGAGCTACGCTATTGGTGGAAATTTGGTGACGTGAAAAACAAATGTAGATTAGTTGAATGAAAAGCGTTCGTTGATTCCGTGGGGTTTGAGAGTGCCGATTTGAAAGATGATTTTTTGTTCTAGGTTTTTACGGCTTTCTGTGTTACCCTGGTGTAGGGAAAGGCCGCAGATTGTCATGTGTTGTTTAGAATGGTTAGTAAGATTAAAATGGCGCGCGACTGGTTTGGATGCGTCTTTGTCATTTTTTTCAACGTCTCGGAGATGTTCACGAAAACGGTCGCCCAGTCTCCTCCCTGTTTCGCCAATGTATATCTTTTTGCAAAAAGTACATGTTATGCAGTAGATAACATTTACGGAGGTGCATGTAAAACGATCAGTGATTTTAATAGATCGTTTGGGTCCTGTTATTTTGTCCGCGTTGTGAATGAAAGGACAAGTGTTACATCGTGTGCGTGTGCATTTGAAAGTTCCCGGTACATCGTCAGATTTCAGTGCGCTCGTAACTAGAAAGTTGCCTATGTTTTTGTCACGTTTGAATGAAATTAGTGGGGGTTGTGAAAAAATTCTGCCAGTTTCGGGGTCGTTTTGGAGTAATTTGAAATTTTTTAAAATGATGCTTTTGACTGTGTTGTTGTGTGGGTGGAAAGTGAGGGTGAATGGAATTCTCTCGTTCTCTTCCATCTGTGGCATTTGTAGTGCTGATTGTCTGTCGATCTGTTGTGCACGTTGTTGGCCCGTATTAACAACAGAGTCAGGGTACCCACGTTTCTTGAAAAACTGGCACATTTCTTCTGATTTGTTGGAAAAATCAGAGTCATCACTACATAGACGTCGAAGTCTGAGAAATTGAGAATACGGAATGGCGTTTTTAACGTGCGATGGATGTGAGGATGAATGTAACAGATAACTGTGGGAATCTGTAGGTTTGTAGTGCACACTTGTGGATAAACTGTTACCGTTGATTGAAATATTAATGTCAAGGAAAGCGACTGAGGTTTCGGAAATTTCCCAGGTATATTTTAGAGCTGGATGAAAAGTATTGACAGAAGTTCAGTAAAGTTTCTTCCAGTAAAGAGGAACTTAATCAATTCATAACTTCTGTCAATACTTTTCATCCAGCTCTAAAATATACCTGGGAAATTTCCGAAACCTCAGTCGCTTTCCTTGACATTAATATTTCAATCAACGGTAACAGTTTATCCACAAGTGTGCACTACAAACCTACAGATTCCCACAGTTATCTGTTACATTCATCCTCACATCCATCGCACGTTAAAAACGCCATTCCGTATTCTCAATTTCTCAGACTTCGACGTCTATGTAGTGATGACTCTGATTTTTCCAACAAATCAGAAGAAATGTGCCAGTTTTTCAAGAAACGTGGGTACCCTGACTCTGTTGTTAATACGGGCCAACAACGTGCACAACAGATCGACAGACAATCAGCACTACAAATGCCACAGATGGAAGAGAACGAGAGAATTCCATTCACCCTCACTTTCCACCCACACAACAACACAGTCAAAAGCATCATTTTAAAAAATTTCAAATTACTCCAAAACGACCCCGAAACTGGCAGAATTTTTTCACAACCCCCACTAATTTCATTCAAACGTGACAAAAACATAGGCAACTTTCTAGTTACGAGCGCACTGAAATCTGACGATGTACCGGGAACTTTCAAATGCACACGCACACGATGTAACACTTGTCCTTTCATTCACAACGCGGACAAAATAACAGGACCCAAACGATCTATTAAAATCACTGATCGTTTTACATGCACCTCCGTAAATGTTATCTACTGCATAACATGTACTTTTTGCAAAAAGATATACATTGGCGAAACAGGGAGGAGACTGGGCGACCGTTTTCGTGAACATCTCCGAGACGTTGAAAAAAATGACAAAGACGCATCCAAACCAGTCGCGCGCCATTTTAATCTTACTAACCATTCTAAACAACACATGACAATCTGCGGCCTTTCCCTACACCAGGGTAACACAGAAAGCCGTAAAAACCTAGAACAAAAAATCATCTTTCAAATCGGCACTCTCAAACCCCACGGAATCAACGAACGCTTTTCATTCAACTAATCTACATTTGTTTTTCACGTCACCAAATTTCCACCAATAGCGTAGCTCCACCGCTTACTATATAAAACCACACACTACCCACAATTCCTTGATTCGCTCCGACGAAGGGCTAGCGCTCGAAACGTCAGCTATTTGAATCTTTTTACGGTGGTCAATTTACCTTATCGACTCAGTCGATAAAACTAAATTCTCGTGTTAGGAGCGTAAGAACGTAACATCGTAATATATATATAGATAGGCTGAGCCTAACAGCGTCGCTCTGTGAACAAGCTTAACAAAGGTGAAACTTAACTAAGGTGAAAGGTCGGAAGCACAAGAATTAAGATTGACGAAGGCTATTTTTCAATTTTAGCAATTCCCAAAAACAGTATTACGAGACCGTCTGCACAGTACATTTTTATAGACCGTACAAAAGTTCACAAAAACAACTTTTTATCCGTCTAAAATAACTAGTACGACTACTTTCCGAATAAAATACACTTGTACTACTTGTTGCCTGTCAAAAATTGCCCGAGAAACTGATTTGAAAATCAAAATTGCAAATATACACAAACATATTTGCATAAGGCGATGCGAGTGAAGATAGAACTGTACTATAAAATCAAAGTCTTGTTTTGTTGACATACTCGCTTTTCAATCTATCTAATGAATGAACAAACACATAAAAATGGACAACACAATCTTCTTTCGAAAAAAATTATTCAAATCTCCAATAGTAGTTACGTTTAAAAGCAAAACGCGTACCATTTATAGCTCATCGAGTTCAAGCTTTCTTCGATGAAATTCAAGAAATCGATACAAGAGGGGTCATACAACTGAAGCACGTTTTAAAATCAATTCTCCACAACTAACAATAACACAAAGAAAAAGTCACTCACAGATTGATATCACATATGATGCCCGATTTAGGGTGTTAGCTCTATTGTACATTGTACACATTCATTGTATTAGGTAAAATTATGTATTCTAATATATTCTATGGTATTGTATTCTATTGTATTGTCGTTCTTTTGTGCTCTAATATTCTATTGTTTTAACAAAAGAATAAGTGTTACCCCTAAATCGCGCATGGTATATGATATCAACATGAATTCTCATCGAAAAATGTAATCTGTTTAACCTTTAAGTCCCTCGCTTGCTTGGAAATTAAAATCTCCGCTTCTGGTTTTGAAATCCGTAGAAAACAAATATCTCCCTTATTGATAAAAACGTAATACATGAAGTTCCTCGAAGCAAGATTTTATCCCTGAAAGCTCGTCTTTTTCCACTAAAGCGGCTTCTGAATATCCCTTAATTAGTATCCTTGTCTGGAGTAGCAAACCGCGAAATATTCAGGAATAACGCCTTTAATTTAAACGATTTTCTCCGCTTAGTAAATTCATAGCAAAACATCAAAGTGTTTTTCCAGCTGACGTGACATTCGACCGTGTAACCGCGCAAAAAACAAAGCATCGCTTTGGTTTCAACATGACGTCGTACGCGCGCGCGAGCTAGTCCTGCGCGACGGCGGCGGAGGGCCGGCGGCGGGCACACGCGCGCCCGCGAAACATTCCGCTAGCCATGACCATGAAAAATGACGGGCATAGGTTCTATGAGTATGGGGCTTCGCGCGGGAGCTCCGCTACTAATATATATATATAGATAGGCTGAGCCTAACAGCGTAGCTCTTTGAACAAAAAGCCGATGATAAACTTAACTAAGGTGGAAGTTCGGAAGCACAAGAATAAAATTGACGACCGGGCTATTTTTCAATTTTAGCAATTCTCAAAAACAGAATTACGCGACCGTCTGCACACTACATTTAGACCGTACAAAAGTTCACAAAAACAACTTTTTCTGGGTCTAGAATAACTAGTATGACTAATTTCCGAATAACATACACCTGTTACGTATCAAAAATTGCCCGAGAAACTGAATTGGAAATCAAAATTGCAAAAAATACACAAACAGATTTGCATAAGGCGACGCGAGTGAAGTTAGAACAGTTACTATGAAATCCAAGTCTTGTTTTGTTTACATAAAATCGCTTTTCAACCTATGTAATGAATGAACAAACACTTAAAATTGCACAACACAATCTTCTTTCGAAAAATTTGATTCAAATCTCAATAAGTTTATGTTTAAAAGCAAAACGCGTACTACCAATTATAGCGCTGTCTTCGATGAAATTCAAGAAAACAATACAACTGAATTTAAGCACGTTTTATAAACAATTCTCCAAACTAACGAGAGCACAAAGAAAAAGTGAATCAGAGATTGATATCAACATAAATTCCCATCGAAAAATGTAATTTTTTTACCTTGGAAGTCCTTGAAAATTCTTTAAATCTCCGTTAATCCGTAAAACAAACATCTCCCCTGTATTGATAAGTTCCTCTTAGCAAAATTTTATCCCTGAAAGCTCTTCTTTTTCCACTAAAGCGGCTTCTGGGTATCCCTGTCTTGAGTAGCAAACCACGAAAAACTGCAGGGAAATAACGACTTCAATTCTCCGCTATTGGCACAACAATCCAACTGAAGTGTTTACCGAGCTCACGGCTGTGTGGCCAGGCGAAAAACAAGGCATCGGTACGCCTCGGTTTGCTTTCTGAAGTTTGGAACTATAAAATCCAAGTCTTGTTTTCTTTAAATAAAATCGCTTTTCAACCTATGTAATGAATGAACAAACGCATAAAAAATGGACAACACAATCTTCTTTCGAAAAATTTTATTCAAATCTCCATAAGTTTATGTTTAAAAGCAAAACACGAACCATTAAAGGCTGGTTTTCACTAGCGCATAAGCATAAGCACAAGCCAACATACGCAGACTCAGTAACATGTTGATCATTAGTTCCAATTGTTTGAACAAAACAGAACAATAGGCACTAATGATCAACACGTTACTGAGTCTGCGTATGTTGGCTTGTGCTTATGCTTATGCGCTAGTGAAAACCAGCCTTAAAAGCATATCGAGGCCGAGATGTCTCCGATGAAAGAAATCAAAACAACTGAATTTAATTGAGCGCGTGTTATAAACAAAAACTAGCGAGAACACAAAGAAAAAGTCAATCACAGATTGATATCAACATAAATTCTCATCCAAAAATGTATTTTGTTTTACCTTTAAGTCCCTCCACTGCTTGGAAATTGTTAAATCTCCGCTTCTTCAGTTCTGAAACCCGAAGTGACAAACATCTTCCCGCATTGCTCCTATCCTCGAAGCAAGATTTTATCTCTGAAAGCTCTTCTATTTCCACTATAGCGGCTTCTGAGTATCCTTTAAGTAATGATCCGCTTAACAAGGATAGCGCTGAACGGCAATGGAATGTCAAACACGATGGAATGTCAAGATTTTTTATTGTTACAACTAGTGATCTCATTGGCCTAGACTCAAAAACCGCTAAAAAGTTAAAGTTCAAGGTGCATTTTGTATATTATTTTAAGGTTTCAAGTAATTTGAGACCCAATCGCACAACATACAATTTTTAAAAGAAATTGTATTTGGGGAACTTCATCAAAGAAGCAAAATTATTAGCTATTGTCTTCTGCTATTCCGATTGGTTAAGCACGAACATTTCCTAAAATTTATTTGACGCAAATGGATTTTCTTTATTTTTATAATGAAATATAATTATTAACCATCAGCTCCTCCTCTATTCTTGAAATCAAAGATATTCTATGTGGGAAAGAGCTAATGCCGCAGAACAATGAAGTTTGCTATCGTTCTTATGTGGAACAATACTTAATTAGTATCCGTTTTGAGTAGCAAACCGCGAAAAAATGCAAGAGAATAACGACTTTAATTTAAACGGTTTTCTCCGCTAAACTCAGCAGTGTTTTCCCAGGTGACGTGAAATTGCAAAGATCCCGAATGTTGTGTGGCGTCATACGCGCATGTTTTACGACGGTATACGCGCCCGCGAGTTATCCCTGCGCGACGGCGGGCACACAACGCGCCCGCGAAACATGCCGCTAGCCATGACCATAAAAAATGACGGCCATGGGTTCTTTGGTTCTCTGGTTCTATGAGTATGGGGCTGCGTAGCCGGGCCTTCGGCCCGGCGAGTGCTCCGCTATAAGGTGACGATGCTACTAACGTACGATCGCACTATCGTACCAACTACATTACTACTTCCGTATGAACATAATATATATATATATATATATATATATATAGATAGATAGATAGGCCAAGCCTAACAGCGTCGCACTTTGAACAAGCTTAACTAAGGTGAAACTTAACTAAGGTGAAAGGTTGGAAGCACAAGAATTAAGATTGACGACCGGGCTATTTTCAATTTTAGCAATTCTGAAAAATCGTATTACCCGACCGTACAAAAGTTCACAAAAACAACTTTTCTCTGTCTAGAATAACTAGTACGACTACTTTCCGAATAGAATATAGTTTTTGTTTGTCAAGTATGTTGCGTTACTAGCTAGCCGTATCGTGTTCGCGTCTTCACGCGCTCAGCTCAGGTTTCGCGTCCCCACGCGCTCAGCTCAGTTAGTCTCATCGACCGCTGCCGGAGTGATTTCAAAATAAATGTCTTTTATTATCCCGTACAATCCTCGAAAATCTTTGCTATCCAACGGTCCTATCGCCATGCCTCAAAGTCCTCGCTCAATTGAGTTCCGATTTCGACTGGGACATGTTGGACCAAAATATTACAAATCTCGCAGCCAACAGCTTGAATCACCATGGAAAGCAAGTCTTAAGCTTATGAAAAATATAATTTTTTTTACCTTGAAAGTCCTTGAAAATTCTTTAAATTTCCGTTAATCCGTAAAACAAACATCTCCCCTGCATTGATAAGTTCCTCGAAGCAAGATTTTATTCCTGAAAGCTCTTCTTTTTCCACTAAAGCGGCTTCTGAGTATCCCTGTCTTGAGTCTTGAGTAGCAAACCGCGAAAAACTGCAGGGAAATAACGACTTTATAGACCCTTTTAATAATTACCACGATGCATCATTTTCCGCTAATGACGTCAAACATATTCTTTTGAATTGCAAGGGAATTCAAAAGAATATGTTTGACGTCATTAGCGGAAAATGATGCATCGTGGTATTTATTAAAAGTGTCTATTCTCCGCTAAACACAACAATCCAACTAAAGTGTTTACCGAGCTCACGGCTGTGTGGCCGCGCGAAAAACAAAGCCTCGGTACGCCTCGGTTTGCTTTCAAAATTGCTAAGATCCCGGATGTTGTGTGGCAACACGGGCGGGCACACACGCACCCGCGAAACATTCCGCTAGCCATGACCATGAAAAATGACGGGCATAGGTTCTATGAGTATGGGGCTACGCCGGGCCTTCGGCCCGCGAGCTCCGCTATAAAGTGACGATGTTACTAACGTACGATCGCACTATCGTACCAACTACATTACTATTTCCGTATGAACGTATTAACGTACTAGCGTAAGAACGTAACATCGTACTATAGGGTGACAATATAATTACTAACGTACAATCGCACTATTTTGATATATTTCTTGTTAGACCGCCATATTGCACGCCCAAGTCTCGGCCTTTTGTTTGTTTTGTTTCTTTTTTTGAGAATTTTGTTTTCTTTACATTGCCAGTAGAGTTGCGTTTGCATCTACTATAAACGCTATAAGCTCATTTTCATAGACGTCAATTTGTCATTTTAACTATTTATTTTCGATTACAGAATAGACTTTAGAGCAGTTTTCAATTGAGTGTCGCAGAACCAAAACAAAGAAATCGCTCTGGCCAATCACAACATAGGTTGACAATCCAAAGAACCAATCAGAACGAGAAGCAAATATGGGTAGCCGGCGCCAAGCACGGGAAAACGCGTGCAGCCAATTCACAATTGATTTTGGTTTTACTTGAGAGAGTTGAGAAAGTGGCGCGAGGCAATCGCGAAATTACTTTCCAAACTCAATTCAAAACCGCAAAATAATAAACTTAAATACATTGCACACGGATTGCCACGGTATCATTGATGTGCATACGAAAAATATGATGCAGAACTAAAGTTATTTACAGAAGAATAATAGTGGGCTTAACATGTTCTGGGGTTCAATATATATTTTTACCACAATTGCCGGTAATCTCGCAATCTGATTAGTCGATGCGGGTGGTAAATGAGAGTGCAGACAACGGTGCTGACGCTAACATCACGCAATTTCTAAATATTGTGGTAAAAACAGATTTCTTCCGGTTTTCCGTGGTGTGGACTCTTATTTACCATGATTTACGTCATGACATGGTCAAATTTACGTCAGCAACAAATATTGACCATGTGATGACGTAGATCGTGGTAAATAAGAGTCCACACCACGGAAAACCGGTGGAAATTTGCTAAATTCACCTTCATTTGGAAAAACAACACAATATATAAACTATTTATTCATTTTAGAAATAAGGAAGCAACTAAAATTATTTACAGAAGAGTACATTATATATATGTTGTAGTTAATTTTTTATCTCAGGTAATTTTTATTTTTCCATTGTTTTTGGGTATGGTAATATATGCTAATGAATTTGAAACAAAGAAAAAACAAAAATTAACTGAAATAAAAAAATAACTACAACATATACAAGGAATCAGAGAATTAACTCTGTGTAAATTATAGTGCTAAGGTCAACCCATAAATTGTTTGTATCACCAGTGCTACGTAGCTCAACATTTATTTGTACCCTTGCCATTCTCATTGCCACGAATTGCCATCTTATTATCCACGATCTGCTCCCGTACGGCCTCTGGTTCAAGCGGTAGAGCGACGGAAGATCTAATTCGGAGGTCGTGGGTTCGAATCCCACCGAGGTCAAAGGTTTTTTTTCTTCCCCTCGTGTGGTCCCTCATTTCCTTACTAGGGCTAACGCTCAGTACAGGGAAATTTATGGGTTGACCTTAGCACTATAATTTACACAGAGTTAACTCTTTGATTCCTTGTTTGTATCACCAGTGCTAGGTGGCTCAATATTTGTTTGTACCTTTCCAATATATATATTCACCTTCATTTGGAAAAACAACACAATATATAAACTATTCATTCATTTTAGAAATAAGGTAGCAATTAAAGTTATTTACAGAAGAAAAATAGTGGGCTTAAAGGTACTAGGGTCCAATATATATATATTCACCTTCATTTGGAAAAACAACACAATATATAAACTATTCATTCATTTTAGAAATAAGGGCCTGGTCGCACTACAGTCAAAAACAAAAATTAGCCCGTGCAAAATGACATAAAAACAAAAACATTCCACTAAAAGAGTGTCCCACCGGAGTGGTTTCTTTTGTTTTCCTCGATTTTGCACGGGCGGATTTTTGTTTACGCTGTTAGACGGAACTTCCACGAGAGAATGTGTTTACGCTGTTATGGAATTTTCACGAGCGAATATGTTTGCGCTGTTAGATGGAATTTTCACGAGCAAATATGTTTGCGCTGTTAGATGGAGTTTTCACGAGCGAATATGTTTACGCTGTTTTATGGAATTTTCGCGAGCGAATATTGTTTGCGCTGTTAGATGGTACTTTACATGAGCTTATATGTTTACGATGTTTAGCGGTTCTTTTCATCAGCAAATATGTTTGCCGTGTTTTACAAAAAGTTTGCAAGCGTATGTGTTTCCGCGGTTGTATGGAGTTTTCACGAGCGTGTTTGCCTTGTTTAATGGAATTTTCGCAAGCGTATGTGTTTACGCTGTTTTATGACCTTTTTCTCTAGCAAATTTGTTTGCGCCGGTAAATGGACCTTTTTCCACTAGCGAATGCGTTTACGCTGTTATATAAAGTTTTTCCTTAGCGAATATGTTCTGCGCCGTTTTATAGACTTTTTTACTAGGAAAATTTGTTTGCGCCGGTTAAGGGAATTTTTCACGAACATATATGCTTTCCTTGCTGATTGGAATTTCCACGAGCGAATTTGTTTGCGCTGTTTAACGGACTTTTTCATCAGCAAATTTGTTTCGCCGGTCTATCGAACTCTCACGAACTGGTATGTTTACGCTGTTAAAAGGAACTTTTTCACTTACAGCACATATGTTTGCACTGTGGAATTTAACAATTAGTTCATGCGTCAGCGTGCGTATGTCGAGATATTGAGCACGCGGGAAGTTTGGAGAGCACGAAAGAGGCGTAAGAGTTGCACGAGGCGCAGCCGAGTGCAACTCTAGCCTCTTGAGTGTTCTCCAAACTTCCCAAGTGCTCAATATCTCGACATACGCACAGCTGCAGCATGAACTAATTGTTTTATAACATTATCAACGCGGTGTTTCTCGAGGTGTTAGTTTGCTGACGTCATTAGCGTGCTCAATAAGAATATGAAGCAAGCTCGCGCTATTAAATTTGATTACGTGAAAATTCTAGCTATGTTATAAAGACCCTTTCACCACATGATTTGGCAAGGAATTTTTTATTTGCGCGGCCTTTTGTAGTTTTCACGGGTGCATTGTTTTAGCTGTCAATTGGAATCTCCGCAAGCGCATGTGTTTTGCGTTGCAATATGGAATTTCCCGCCAGCAACGTGTTTGCCCTTTTTAATATGCGTTAAAGGTATGACTGTACCTTTGTAGGTTACGAATCCGCGGTTTACGGAATTTGCTGGCAACAGTTGGTTTATGCAGCAGGCAAAATTTTTTATGCATTTCGTCAGTGTTATTCATTATACTTTAACCTAGCCTCATCTGCAGCAGCCGGCTTCTTTCCTTTCTCTGCTTGTTTTCTCAGCTATGCGCAGCGAGTTTTTGTGCCGCGTAATTTATGTCTTAGCGGGGGGTTTCGCGCTAAATGTATTATGTTAAAAGCGAATTAAATCCTCGCGGGGAAAAGCCTCCATTTATCTTAGGGATAGCAATTCCAGGCCCGACCTTAGTGGTCGTCAATTCTAGTCTGTTTTCTAGCATTGTATTATCTTTTAGTGTCCGTCTTATAGTTTGTATTCTGTCAATTTCCGTGGGGAACCTTTTTGCGAAGCTTCCTCGAAGGGATTGTCTTATATCCTTCATTGCTCTGTCCCTGGACGGGGTATTTCGGGGTTGCTTCGCTGTGGGGTTATACCTATCTCTTAGCGGTGTTTCTTTCTATGTTTGTTTTTTTCCTCAGTGCTCGGAATTAGGCTGTGAGCCTACGTTTTGTCCGCTTGCTGGTGTTCTGTAGGGTTTACCCCAAAGCGCGGCGGCCCCGGTTCCCCCATTACATTAGGTTTCCAAGTTATTGGTTACGGACTTGGCAAACGCGGTACTTTTTAGAAACCCAAACTTTTTTGTTGTTTCTTTTGTTTTTGGAGGTAGACATTCACAGACTCACGATGTCGAGGGGTGGGAAAGGATTCTACAACGTTATCCTAACTAGAGCTGTTGCCTTTGCCGGGTTGCTTTACAATTCAGTTTGCTACCCTTCTTTAGGTATTTTTGCTATGGTTGGTTTTCAACAATTCGTTACTGTTACCCTTTACTTTCTTGTGCCCCTGTAGCGGTGGTAGCCGTTAGTGCTCAAATTTGGCATACAGCGCGGTTACTATTTTTCCGTCCTGTTTCTTATTATAAGGCTCCCTTCCATAAAATCAGTACTACCACAAGGATAGACTTTCTCAAAGTCCGTTTTGTTCTAGTTTGCGGCAAGTCTACTACAAGGAGGGAGGATTTTCTGAGTTATGGGAGGAGGGAACATTATCTTCATGATCTTCTTCCTCATGCTTACCCTATTTCTGAGTTTTGGGAGGAAAGTTCGCATTTAGGTGCTTCCGCTCTGGTTTTTTCCTAGCACTCTCTGCTTCCTGTGAGTTGCTAGGTAGCTTTAGCCGAAGGGATGGCCTATCCCATATCTTATTACATCCTGAGGCATTATTAGTTGGTAGCCTCGGTGAGAATATATCACTATTCATTCATTTTAGAAATAAGGTAGCGGCAAATTGATGTAATTAATCCCATTCTTCTTGTGCCTTTTCATTAATATCACCAGCGAAAATGATTCCGGCGTCCAACCGGTGTCAAGACTACTGGGCTCCATTTGCAACCTCCGTTACCACGTCAACTATAGCAGCCATCTTGACGCTCATCACGGTACCTGGTAACCTGCTCATCTGCTGGGCTGTGATAAGGAACCCAACACGAAATCTACAAACGCCATTTAATTATTTGGTGCTAAATCTTGCCATCGCAGACCTCATCACTGGAGCAGTAACAGATTCATTGTTCGTAGGCTTTCACGTAAACGAGGCACTAAAAAATGACGTTTTGAATATACAATGGCTGGTTCATGTGTCCTTTTTTCTGACCACGACAGCATCAGTTATGAGCATAGTAGCTTTGGCCATCAACAGATATCAAGCAGTGAACACGGATCTCATCCAACGCTCCAAGCTGTCCAGTGTAGTAGCCACATCAGTGGTTGTGTGGATAGTTTCTCTTGGTCTCCCCCTACTCTACCTTGTTGTTGGTTTCTATAAATTAGCCCTCATATTCACCAACGCATCACTGGTCATCGCCACTGCAGTTCTTATATTCGTTTACTACCGCGTCTACTCTCATCTTAAAAGGCATAATAGAAATTCTGTACATATTCAAAGCAGCACAGAGCGAGAGAAGCGCATAAAAAGAGAAAAGAAGGCAACGAATTCACTTCTTTTGATAACCACTTCGTTTGTGATGTGTGTATTTCCTTCGTGTGCGATGGTCTATGTCATAAACTTGTGCCAAACGTGTAGTTGCGTTCTAATTCACTGGTTGAGAGACTTGCAATTTTTGTTCCTTCTTGTTAATGCCGCTTTAAACCAATTCCTTTACCCTTGGCGTATGCGGTCTTTTAAAAGAGCCTTTAAGACAATAACTGTCGTAAAGTGGTTTGCTAAAAAGCTGGACAGAAAATGAATCTACGCCGTTATGATGAAAATTAAGTAAATAAATTTATTGAATAGATTTTAAATATTTATCCAAATAAATGCCAAAATTACTAAAGGCAAAGTGGCAAGTGTTTATTAAATGTTTCTGAATAAAATAAAGTTAGCAGTCGTCGTGGCGTTAGTTATATTTCTTATTCTTGTTATGTTGCTGTCAGACTGTTGATATCTTTGTTTTGTTGATGCTTTTGTTGTTGTCGCTGTTTTTGTTTCAGTTATTATCGTCGTTGAAGCAGTTTTTTTTCTTTACTTTTTTCTAATCTTATATATTCCTTTGTTATAATCCTCGCCGATTATCGCATGGCGTGAGATTAATTTCGAGATTCCCAATAACGTAAAAGCTCAATAAAGTGAAATTAATAAAAATCTTTAAAATCACTTATTTGAATAGTCATTTTATTTCCTTTGGTTGCATTCATTGTTGGTAAATTAAAGTTTTCTAAAAAAAAATTCGAGAAATATCGACCCCTGCTGTAATTGTTTCCAACACTGACATGTTAATCGCGCGTTACCGTCCCAGGGCTGCCGTTAGTGCCAGAGGTTAATTCTCGTGGCATGCTTTCGTGAAGAGTCGGGGCCTGCTGGACAGAGGACAGCGGTCGGAGGGTAAACACGCGCAATCGCGTAACATTCCTATTCATGGTAATCACAAGTTCAACGAACAAAAATTACGATTAACAGAATTATTAGAGCCATTTTTCAAGAAAAGAGCTATACCATGGCTTATGGCCCTGTCACACTATTGCGTATTGTAATAACGTATGCCAGCGTATGAAAAATATCACTCATACGCTGGTATACGCTGACATACGCTAGGGGTACGTTAGGCATAGGTTGTATACGTTTCAAGCAGGGTCGTATACGGTGGCATACGCTGGCATACGGCGAGGCAGAAATTTTTTTTTAAGCATGCTTAAAAATTTTGTGCGTATTCGGACGTATGGTTTATACGCTAAACATACGCTAGGCATACGCTGAATACGCGAGAGTTACGCCAGAGGTACGTTACTCATAAGTCAGGTACGCTGGTCATACGTTGTATTTTCAAGGGAATTTTGTGCGTATGAAAATTATTTTATGAATTTTCATACGCCACTCATACGTTTCTTTAATACGCAATAGTGTAACAGGGCCTTTACGAAGTCCTGAAAGAAAATGGACTTTTTATACAAACCACCATCAGTTTTCGACAAATCTCTCCAATAAGTCAATATTATATAATATATATATATTTAACTATTATAGCGCTCAAGCTTGCGTGATATCGCCTAATTTTAGCCGATGCGGCCTACGGCCTATGGTCTTACAATTGTGCCTGAAAATGTGATGTCCAGAGACTATAATTACTTTATTTTTATTTATTTGGTCGATCAAAGACGCCCTTAATAGTCGCTTGCCGGCTTAAAGCATGGCAAGAATCATACAATCGGTGGCACCAATTGTTTACATGCAGAATTTTTTAGCTGTAACTATTCTAAGAAGCTGTATTTTCCTGTGGATCTTTTCATTTGTCTGGAGACAGGGCCAAAAACACGTACATGCATGCAAGTTTGCATTTTTCATTTTCTCTTGTTTGCATAGCTGTCGGTTTGTAGCATTTTTCTCTCCAATTTGTCATGACTCTGTTTCTTTAATTTACTGGATGACTTCCAACGATCTTAATAATATGTCGTAAAAACAATATTTAAACATGGCCACACGAATTTAACTCCCTCTCCATCACTGCAGGCGATAAGGAAGTTGAATAATTACTGAATTTGTCGAAGGAAGCGCTTAGAAACTAGAAACCGTGTTATTCGTGGGACTGCCTAGAGCCTTTTTCCAAACTCCGCCTTATATCAGGTATGTCATTTTTGCATCTTGACCGTCATTTTTTTTAAATGTACTATTTTACAAAAGCTGATTATCTCATAAACGTTTCCTGACTTTTAGAGATATGTGCGTAGCAATTTTTGCGTATTTTTACTAACCATTAAAAGCACTGCAGACTTCTCATATTCACAGTAGTGTGACAGTATGCACAGTGTGCTTGTATTTTTTCTAAGCTAATTTTTGTTCAGTTGAAATTAGGCAATTTCAAAATCAACTCTTGCCATCAAGGTAAAAAACGGCTTCGAATTCATTGGTGGACCAGTACTACTTCATTTTTTTTATTTTTAAGAACAAACAACGCGGGAAACAATTAAATATTATAGCGCGAAAGCGCGCGTGATATCGCCCAATTCTCTATCACGCAAGCTTGAGCGATATAATAGCGGAGCACTCGCCGGGTCAAAGGCCCGGCTGCGCAGCCCCATACTCATACTCATGGTCATGGCTAGCGGAATGTTTCGCGGGCGCGCCTCCCTGACATGTGTGTCCGTTGGCCAGGGCTAATTCGCGGGCGCGTATGACGTCGCAAAACATGCGCGTATGACGCCACACGCGCGGCTACACAGCCGTCAGCTCGGTAAACACTTTAAAAGTTGGATCTTTCGCGGTGTTTAGTGGAGCAGTAAAGTCGTTATTTCCCTGCATTTTTTCGCGGCTTGCTACTCAAGACTGGGATACTAAATAAGGGATACTCAGAAGCCGCTTTAGTGGAAAAAGAAGAGCTTTAAGGGATAAAATCTTGCTTCGAGGACCTTCATACGTTTATATCAATGCGGGAGATGTTTGTTTTTATTACGGATTTCAGAACCAACGCGGAGATTTAAAGAATTTTCAAGCAAGCGAGGGACCTTAAGGTAAAACAAATTACATTTTTCAATGGGTATTTGTCTTGATATCAATCTGTGATTGACTTTTTATTTGTGTTCTCGTTAGTTTTGGAGAATTGTTTATAAACGTGTAGCTTAATTCGGTTGTATTAATTTCCTGAATTTCATCGAAGACACGGCTCTGCCTCGATGCGCTATAAATGTACGCGTTTTGCTTTTAAACGTAAACTAATGGAGATTTCAATAAAGTTTTTCGAAAGAAGATTGTGTTGTCCATTTTTAAGTGTTTGTTCATTCATTACATAGATTGAAAAGCGATTTTATGTAAACAAAACAAGACTTAGATTTTATACTCGCGTCGCCTTATGCAAATATGTTTGTGTATTTTTGATTTTCAAATCAGTTTCTCGGGCATTTTTTGACAAGCAAAAACTGTATTTTATTCGGAAAATAGTCGTAATAGTTATTCTAGACAGAGAAAAAGTTGTTTTTGTGAACTTTTGTACGGTCTTAATGTACTCTGCAGACGGTCGGGTAATAACCTTAATGTTTTTGAGAATTGCCAAAATTGAAAAATAGCCCGGTCGTCAATCTTAATTCTTGTGCTTCCGACCTTTCACCTTAGTTAAGTTTCACCTTAGTTTATAAGCTTGTTCAAAGTGCTACGCTGTTATAGGCTCAGCCTATCTATATATATTAGTTTTATAATTCAACACATTGATAACAAAGCACAGTTTGAAGAAAAAATATCGAGGCCGGTCCGTCATTTTTGCATTCTCTTGTCAAAATGCGAAATTTACATCCATCGTTGGATATACGTCATGTAGACAAAGCGTATATCGATAACTATTTGACCATATTTGGGCAGTGTATCAATGTGTTGAATTATAAGTATGTATATATGTGTGCGTGTATGTATGTAAGATGCGTTTGATGGCTTTTTGTTGTGGATCAGTCTTGAAATAGTCTGTGTTTACAATTGAACACAACCTCCTCCTCACTGCACAATGATATGAGGCGTTCTGTCTCTTCTTGAGAAAAAAATACCTTGGGTTTATCAGATTTACGGGCATTTTGAACTTGTACGGAAACAACTTTCTCCGGCTCCGAGTCTCCCATTTTGACGCAACACCACTTCCATGCACCCTCCACCTTCTCAGTAAATTTTGTCACTAAAACGTCACAAAACGTCATCTTCTTATTGTTCTCGGCTGCGATTGTCGCAAAGTTTTGAAACATGTTTTAAAATCTTAAGACATTTTTCGTGTTGTGTGCGACTGTCTTAAGGATGTTGTAGGTTGATTTACACGATGCGATTCGTGTTGTAGTTATGGCGTAAGCGTGTCGCATGCGATAATCGTAGGCAAAATCGTACTATCTAAATCGCCCTTAATACGGCTGGGCATTTCTTCTCGTCAATGTTTATTTTTTCCTCTCGTAAAGGCTTAAAAAAATAAAATTAAAAAAAAAGACTCGTAAAAAGACACAACTTTTCGCTGAAAACTCTCTATGTATTTTTGCTCTCTTTTTTATATTTTGTTGATCTGAACACTTTCCAAAGTTTGTTATTATAATGCTTTTATTTCTTATGTAGATTGAAACAAGCTGGTGGTTCAAGTCAGCGGGCTAAAAAGCAGCTGCTGAAAAATGAGAGATGTTCTCTGTCAACGCATAAACACAGCTCAACAACTTCTTTCAGTAGAAAATAGTTGAACAAAAAAGTTCAAAAAACTGCATGGCACTAGTGTCACAATAAATAATGGGAAATGTTAATGTAGAAAAGTGCCGATAATTTGAAAGTTTTCAGACGTTTCGGGCTTAGCCCTTCTTCAGTGAAATGTCAATTTTAAACGGTTGACGGTTCTGTTCTTGTATAACACGCCATTTAAACAGTGCGCGCGCCTTAAATAAACCGGAAATCAGTATAAAGGCCGCGCGGCTGACTCGTACCAAGCTTGAAATTTAACCGCATCTCATGTCTCTTTCTTTGCTTGCTTGCGCCGAAGAGCTTCACGCCACGCACTTCAGCGTCATGCAGAGTGGCCGTTTGCATTGAAATGTTGTACGACGGGGAAACCAGGCAGGTTTTATTCAATGCTTTGAGTCTGTGGATTATATCCTAAATGTGACAATCAAATGAAAGTATTTTTTGAGCAGTATTTTCTTGTGCGGCTGTTTACTATGCTGTTCAAAGTGATTTCCTCTTGTGTCTGTGGAAGAAACCCCAAAGCTTGACGCTGCTGGCAAAAGTTTGGTCATTCAAATGAAAATTACCGAGCAGAATTTTCCTGCGGAGTTGTTTACTTATGGGTAACATTATTTAGAATGGAATTCCTGTTGGTACTAAATTAAGAAAAACCGGCTTCAAATGTTAAGAAAATATGCATAAAGCCCATTAGAAAATTCTAAATATCATTTTTTTCTTGATATCTATAATTTTTCTAAATATACGAGAACCTTCTTAATCTCTAAATTGTGGCTAATTAAGCCTGCCTTATTGAAGCATGTGGGCCTGACTATGTTATGTCATAACGCTTTAGTTATAATAAATCTCATATCGGGGTGAGTGAGTGAGTGCGGGCTGGGGCAGCGTCCAGTTGTACACTACTTGGTGCGATTGCTTTGTGTAAGTACGATATATATTTTCTTTTCCTTTCGATTTTCTTTGTTTTTATTTTTGTCAATACTCATAATATCATTTAATACGACAGCATTACATTAGCCTTAAAGTATGGATGGATTTAAAAGGGTTAACTTGGTGATTTTATGTTAGCGTGCACAATTAACGTCTTGTGCTTCAATTATCACAAGCTTGGTTTAAAGGTTATAATATATCAATAATTAACATATCTATGGTGTTGCGAGCAAAAAGCTACCGATTTCCGAGTTAAAGTGGGAAGAGAATCCCGAAAAAGTAGTAGCAAACGAAAGCATGCAAGAGCCAGTCGAGAATGTTTGCCGGAACACCTGCTCTATCGATGTTGCAAAAGATGTAGATAAAAAGTTGGGCTCCTTAACCTCTCAAGAAATCATGAACAATGAATAGTTTTACAAGTGATTTCTTTTGATTTTTTTTTAATGCAATCAACTGAGACTGTGATTTATCAATATGACCCAAATTCAAGAAAGGAAGTCTTATAAAACCTAGAGAAATGTATCAGTCTATTTATTTGTGTGTTTATAAAGAGACCAGGGGTGGCAACCTTTCTTTCACATTCACTCGGACAATTCAGTCTTTGACGTTTATTAATGCGCACACTTTTTAATCTTGTCAAATGTTGTGAAGGAACTTCTTACAGCCAATTTTAATCATGGTGATTCCTAAAATGTCTTAAAAATATCCCCGCACTGCAAATTCCAAGTAAACTAGCTTTAACTGACTCCTAAACGAAGAGTAAAAATCGTTTGTAGACGAACGCATCATCAAATGGAGAGTAATTTAATGTTGTTGTGGAATTAAGGTAAGCTGTATCCGTTTTTTAGTTTAAATGCTATTAAGGTTTGTTTTAATTTTAGAAACTGAGGTTTGATATGTGACTGATGAATCGAATGAAGTAAGGGTTGTTATTCAATGTGAAGATAGTTCTACATTTCTAATTTTATAGATTTTTCTTACTTTTTTGTTAAGAATCATAGTAAAAGTATTGTACTTAATCCGTGCAGCAGACATTCATGTTAGCATCTTGAAATTCATGAAAAACATGTCTAGGAAAGAGGTTCGAGATAGAGTTAATTTAAATTGTCAAAAATGTTTTCTTCAAACAAATTGAATTTTTAATAAATTCGACTTATCTATGAAAGACGTTCCAAAAGAGTTAATTAACATTGACAAAGACGACTACACAATCTTCTTATTTTAATTAACTCATTTGATGTGTTGTCATAACAGATTTCCATCAAACACTATGGGAGCCTTCTACGTCTTCGTGGCAATATGTTTACTGCTGGAAGAATTTCCTGCCTCTACTGATGGCATCTGTCAAAACTTCAAGTTTGTTGTAGACGAGAACGTCATTCCTGACCACGCACTTGAAGGTCACGTGTTTAAAAACTCGACAGTGGACAAAGTCACCCATTGTCACATGATGTGCAGAGATGATTGTCTTTGTATTTCTATGAACTACTTACACAACAAACTGACAAACAACTGTCAACTGAACGACGTAAATAATGAGATGAAACCAGCAGCGCTTAAATACAAACCTGGATCAAGTTATTATGATTTGGTGCGAGAGTACAAAATAGTAAGTGTTGCCTATTTAATTACCTGGCGCCGTAAATTAGGTGGAGGATAGTATTTGTTTGCTCATGTACAAATTATATCATTAGTTTCCTGTTTTAAATAGCATGGACGAAGCTTTGTTCAAAGACGAGACCTTTGTGTCAACAAATGTTGCCAAACCAATCCATGTCTCCAGGGAGGGACTTGTCAGGAGATTTGTGACCCCACCACTGTGAGGTTTAACTGTTATTGTCCAGCTCCTTTCACTGGTCAGCGGTGCGATAAACATCCTCGGAGCTGCAAAGATCTGGCAACAAATGGCGCCAAAACATCTGGGATGCACTACCTGTACGATTCCCAAAACAATCTTTTTCCTGTCTTCTGCGATTTTGATTCCGATGCTGGCTATGTTTGGGCGTTAATACAATCCTTCTCTCTTGCAAACAACAACCAGTTTACTACAAGTGGATTCAATGTTGACCTTCCTGTCAATGAAAATGAGGGAACAATTAACTGGGATGCTTATCGATTGTCTCTGTCCTGTATGCAGTCAATTGCTGATACATCAACCCACTTACGAGCCACATGCAACTTCCCGGATGACGGTCTTGTCTATACCGACTACGCACGCGCAAAGTTGGAGGCCCACGATCTCTTTGGTCAGTTGGACGGCTTGTGCCTCACATATGAATATGTTAACATACGGGGAATTGAGTGCCAAGAATGCACTGTGGGAACGTGGCAATACTATGCGTGGCATATCGTCTCCTATGGCAGTTATTATCGCGGCTGTCAGTTTGATGGCAGAAGCGGAGGTATACAAAGTGAACACAACTTTGGGCGGTATATTAGTGTTAACCCTGCACATCGATGCACTTCTAGTCAACATTCGACCACTCAACACTGGATTGGAAGTAAGTATCCCAGCTAACTCTGCGTGGCATATCAGCAGCTGTGGCAGCTCTTTGATAGGCTGCGAGTTTAGTGGCAGAGGTGGAAGTATATACGGCGAACAGAACTTTGGGCGTTATGGCGTGGTTAATGCTATTAACTCTGCACATCGTTGCAAATCTAATCAACAGTCGACCAAGAGCTCAGCATTGGATTGAAAGCAAGATATACATTTACCTTTTTTTCTTTTCATTTTTATTTCTATTGGGGAGTGAACTAAGAAAAATAATCGTTTCTTAAAACACTAACAAATATAGCACGACAGAAAAGGTCTCCTTAACATGTAAAGCAATCTCGTTCCCAAGGAAAGGGAAGACGAAATACCCTTGAAAGGAGGTTGTTCTCAATAGAATTAACCGTGATTAGACTGGTGGGCGGGGGGGTGGGGGGGGGGGGGGGGGGGGGGGGATCTAAGATGGCAGCTTTGTAGAACTAATAACCTAATTCCCAAATTGTTTTGTACGTACCATATACCCTCTAGGCTTCACCGTCATAGGATTATGCCCTTGAAGTGATGTTTTCCATGGTTTTCAAAATTTGCATTTTTTTACCTTTTATTAAATGAAACAGAAACGTAAGATTGCCGTTTTAGCATTGCTTTATTGGTTTTGATTATTTTTGTGTCAATTTGGACGGTTTTGTGAGGTTTAGGAGAAATCCAGAAATCCCAAAATTGCGGCTGTGTAGAAATAATGACGTAATTTTCCCGTCATATGATGTCATCGTCCCATTTTGCGGACCGCTATAATGCTTTTGAAGGAACGAGTGCGGGAGGGCGCAGTGTTCCTGGGCGAACTTTGTTTTTTCGAGAAATTGGAAAACAAAAATAGAAAATTTAAACTCGGTGAAATCGAAAATTGAATTTCGTTTTTAGAATTCGTCGGAAAACGATTGGCACCCGAGTACACGCATTAGGGACGCACCGTGAGAACTTGGAATTCCGCAAGGTTTTATTCTCATAAGATCTGCCCTCCACGTAAACTTCGGTGTAAATCTTTGAGCACTGATATTTAAACCTCCTTGTTGTAGTCCTAGATGCCCCTTACCGTGAGCACCCAACAAACGTTTTTACAAGTTTGCACGATATCACCAGCTAATTCTTATAATCATTTTCGTAGCTGCGGATACGTGTGAAGCAATAAAGCAAATAAAATATTCGTATATTCGTAAAGCGCCTGGTTTCCATATAGTTGTTTTTGTTCTAATTTATACGCAGATTTCCCCCCAGCACTCATGACTTCTCGGTATAGCAATCACCGATTTATGTTGAAACTGCGCATTCGGGCGGTTTGGTAACGTACACGTACACGTCATGAATTAACATTCTGTTCTTCTCTGATCGAGCACGTTGCAATGTTTCGAAACTGGCCGACAGGCAAATCGTGTTCTTGGCTATGGCTGTGGCTTCTTTATGCAACTGAGGAGAAGAAAACTGCGAAGGGTACGAGAAGTTAGAAAGAAGAAATAGTTTTCGCGGCAGTTGAGGGAGGAACCACATTTAGAAGACGATTTAAACTATCGCAAGCATTTGTTTATTCAAAGGCAACTAGTTGCGTTTGATGGCATTTTGTCGTGGATCGGTTTTGAAATCGTCGTTGTGTTTACAATTGAACAACACCTCTTCCTCACTCCACAATGATATGAGGCTTTCTGTCTCTTCTTGAATAAAAGATACCTTGGGTTTACCAGATCTACTGGCATTTTGAACTTGTACCGATCAAAACAACTTCCTCCGACTCCGAGTCTCCCTTTTTGACGCAATACCACTTCCACCCTCCTCCTACTCAGTACATTTTAATTCATACTATGGTCTTGCTGTCTGGGATCAGGCATGCAAGACTCATCTAAATAAAATTTTAATCCTCTAAAAGAAAGTTCTACACATGATATATTTTGTGGATACTCGTGAGCATGCGATCCCGCTATTTATTGACGCTGACATCTTACCTGTATCGTTCATGTATTACAAGTCTATAGCTAGTATAAGGCATGACATAAATAACAACATTTCACCACAAAATATCTTAAACCTATTTCAAAAAACAATACGCGGTCATCGACCTCTGGTAAATTTTATGTAAAAAGCTCCAGGATGGATAAACTCAAAAATTCACTCTCTCGATTTGGCGTTAAACTTTGGAATGAGATACCTCACTATATTAGAGATCTCACTAGGAATTTTTTTTTTAAAAACACTACACAATTTGCTACTTGATATTTTACAAAACGAAAATGACTATATTGAAACGCCCTTGATAATAAAAAACAAGATTTCTAGTTAAATTCGACAACAATTATTTTATTTATTTAACTATTCATTCTTTTCCTCTCAATTCTAAATTTTCTAATTGTAAAAAGTTATAACTTTCTCCGTGTACTTTTCTTTAATCTGCCCGCCTAGAATAGCCTTTGCTAAACGCGGGCAGCTAAAATGTAACTGTTTTTTTTGAAAATAAAGACTTTTTGTTGTTGTTGTCACTAATAATTATAAAACGTCACAAAACATCATGTTTTTATTGTTCTCGGCTGCGATTGTCGTAGAGTTTAAAACATGTTTTAAAATCCTACGACATTTTTCGTGTTGTGTGCGACTGTCGTAAGGATGTTGTAAGTTGATTTACACAATGCGATTTGCGTTGTTGTCATGGCGTAAGCGTGTGGCATGCGATGATCGTAGGCAAAATCGTACTGTCCAAATCGCCCTTAATACGGCCGGGCATTTCTTCTAGTCAATGTTTATTTTTCCCTCTCCTAAAGGCTCAACAAAAAAAATTACAAAAAAAAAAAGACTCGTAGAAAGACACAACTTTTCGCTGAATACTCTCTATGTATCGTTGCTTTCTTTTTCATATTTTGTTGATCTGAACATTTTCCAAAGTTTGTTATTATAATATTTCTATTTCTTATGTAGATAGAAACAAGCTGGTGTTTCAAGTCAGCGGGCTGAAACGCAGCTGCTGAAAACTAAGAGATGTTATAATATGCACTTATTGACTGAGTGGGAGGGCCGGACGGGACCTAACTCAGTCAATAAGTATTTTATAATATGACTAGAAAGTACAAGAATAGTCGTGCAGTGCAAGGTCGCTTGAACTCGAGCGGGGCCGGACGGCTTTTTCCGGACCGGCTCACGTCAACCCGTCCGGCCCCGCTCACGTCACCTTGCGATTCTATTTTCTGTAGGATTGCGTGAGCGGGGCCGTACGGTCATATTCTCTGTCAACGCATAAACACAGCTCAACAACTTCTTTCACTAGAAAATAATCTTCTGATGCATGTGTAAATATGTGATCACCTCGATAAATTATTGTTTTGGCTAAATGACTAACCGTTAATTGCAAATACAAAAAAATTTCTTTTAACGCGTTACAATGAATAACAATTACTAGCTCTTAGTTATTTGCTGAAGTCCGAATTAGTAGGCAAACTGATAATATTTGTTGTAAGTGACTTACTGTTTGATAGGCAAAATAGTTGAACAAAAAAGTTCAAAAAAACTGCATGGCACTAGTGTCACAATAAATATTGAAAATTGTTAATGTCGAAAAGTGCCGAAAATTTGAAATCTTTCAGACGTTTCGGGCTTAGCCCTTCTTCAGTGAATTGTCAGTTTTAAACGGTTGACGGTTCTGTTCTGTTCTTGTATAACACGCCATTTAAACAGTGCGCGCGCCTTAAATAAACCGGAAGTCAGTATTAAGGCCGCGCGGCTGACTCGTACTAAGCTTGAAAATTAACCGCATCTCATGTCTCTTTCTTTGCTTGCTTGCGCGTCTGTTGCCAAATTTTCGTCTGCAGTTCCTTCGCAGTTATCGCACCCGCCATCGTCACTGAATCCAGACACTGTTCTGAACCTTTTAAAACTGTATGAGTCTATGCGTCAAATGTAAGGTACCATGTAATTTGATAGTAATCTGCAATTTCTTCTATTCTGGAAGTATGTCAATACTTCATACCACATTATTATAATATTAATCTGGTATACAATGTGTATTGACACGTCTATACCTCTAAAAAATACAGTTCTTAGTGTAAGCTGCTGGAATATTAATGGTTTTTCGGATCGTTTCATTTTAGGTAACAAATTAGATAATCATGAATTTTTACGTTATTTTGAAAATTGTGAAATTATTATTTTAACTGAATCTTGGATGAAAAATGAAGTAACCCTACCTGGTTTTAAAACGTTCTCAAATTCAGCACAAAAATTTCGAAATAAGAAATCTGGAAGACTTTCAGGAGGAATTGTTCTCGGTTGTAAATATTCTCTTGACTGCGGCATCTCTTTTGTCAAATCAAATACGGATTATATTTGGTGTAAACTTGATAAAGTTTTCTTTAATCTAGAAAAAGATATTTATTTATGTGCAATTTACATACCTCCTCGGGATTCCCCTTATTTTAACCCAGATGTTTTTGTTGACATAGAAACAGACATCGCCGTTTTTACTAGAAATGGTTCTGTAATGTTAGCAGGTGATTTCAATGCCAGAACAAGCAACGTTTCTGATTTTATTGATGCAGACAACTGTAATCATATACCTGGCGATAATATTCCATTACCATACTCTATAAAAAAAAGACAAAATTACGATAACAATATAAATGATCACGGAAAATCACTGATTGAGCTTTGCAAAACATGTGACCTAAGGATTCTGAATGGGAGAACTAAAGGAGACTCTTTTGGTAAAATAACCTATCATTCTCAAAAAGGAGTAAGTACTGTTGATTACATTATAGTAAGTCATGATATTTTAAATTTAATTGAAAGTTTTATAGTTAAAAAACCAAACATTTTCTCAGACCACTCTCAACTTATTTGTTGGACGAAAATTACCGTATCCAATCTCACTCCATTAGTTAATGTTCAACAGCATAAAAAAGTTAATCTCCCAAAGCAATATATTTGGGATGAATTCTCTAAAGAAAAGTTCTCTGACACTTTTCAACTAAATGAAATTCAATCACAAATATTACTTTTTGAAAATTCAGTTTTTGAAGAAAATGACAAAGGCATCGATCATGCAACTACACAGTTCACTCAAATTCTAGATGAAGTATCAAAACGTTCTCTTAAACTGTCTTGCCAAAAGAATTCTAAAAACAATCATACATCAAAGAAATGGTTTGATCAAGAATGTAGAACTTTTCGAAAATATCTTAAACAAATCTCAAACAAAAAACACAAACATCCTCATGACACTAATCTAAGAAACGATTATCATCAACAGAATAAGACTTTTAAGAAATTACTTAGAAATAAGAAGCAGAAATTTCTTGACTCTGAAATTGATGAATTGATCAGTAACAAAGATAGTCATACCTTTTGGAACACTTTAAAATCAATGAATCAAAACAAACTTAATCAAAACGAAAACAAAAATGAAGTACCATCGGATATTCTATATGACCACTTCAAAAAATTACATTCTGCGCCTGAAAATACTTCTTTTTCAGCAACACATTTGAACGTATTAGAAAACAAACATACATTGGAACAAAACAAACACCTTTATAATAATTTGGACAACCCGATTTCTCTGAATGAAATTGAAATAGCAGTTAAAAATCTTAAAAATAAAAAAGCACCTGGACCAGACAGAATACGAAATGAAATGCTGAAATCTAGTATAAAATTTTTAAATACATCATTATGTCATCTGTTTAATCTTATACTCAAATCTGGTACTTTCCCAACAACTTGGTGCGATGGCATTATAACAGCTATACATAAATCTGGAAAAATCAATGACCCATCAAATTATAGAGGAATTTGTATAAATAGCTGTTTAGGAAAACTATTCTGTTATATACTTAATAACAGATTACATAATTATACAGAAGAACAAAACATTCTACATCCTGCTCAAATTGGCTTCTTACCGAATCATCGCACATCTGATCATATTTTTACTCTTCGGACATTAATCGATAAACATGTAATTCATAAAACCAAAGGTAAACTATATACTTGTTTTGTTGACTTCAAAAAAGCCTTTGATTCCATTTGGCACCAAGGACTTTTGTACAAGCTACTAAAGTATAATATTGGAGGAAAATTTTATGATCTCATTAATAGCATGTATTTAAAATCGAAATGTTGCGTACGATGCGGTTATCAAAGATCAAAATTTTTTGATTATAATAAAGGAGTAAGACAAGGCTGTATACTTTCACCGATGCTCTTTAACCTATACTTAAACGATTTACCTCATGTGCTTAATAATAGTGACACAGATCCCATTTTATTGCCGGATGGCTCTCGCCTTAATTGCTTACTTTATGCTGATGATTTATTATTGATTTCTCATTCAGCTGAAGGTTTACAGAATGCTATTAATAAACTTTCAAAATATTGTCAAGAATGGATTCTTAATATTAATCCAAAGAAAACAAAAATTGTTATCTTTCAAAAGAAAAATAGAAAATCAACAGCTGATAAGCATAGCTTTAATTTTATTGATGAAAACATAGAAATTGTCAACAATTACACATACCTGGGAGTAAATGTTTCTGCAAATGGAAGCTTTAACAATAATAAAGAAACATTAAAAGAAAAAACAAGAAGATCTATCTTTGCAACAAGACGTAATCTTGACTTCTCTAGTTTACCAATTGATATCAATAATAAACTTTTTGACACCTTATTTCTTCCTATCTTATTATATTGTTCTGAAATATGGGGTATCTATGATAATAATGATTATAAATCCTGGGAAAAAGACATAATTGAAAGAACGCACGTGTATTTTTGTAAAATGTATTTGGGTGTAAACAAAATATCCCCAAATGCAGCATCCAGAAACGAACTTGGTAGATTACCTCTAAAATCCCACATCGAACTTAATATTCTTAAATTTTGGATACATCTAGAAAATCAACCAGATGATAGCATCGCAAAACTCTGCTTAAACATCTCTAAAGAAATGGCAGATACTTTACAAACAGGTTTAATAAATAAGGTAAACCATCTTTGTACAAAACACAACATTGATATTTCTTATTTAGACTTTGATGACCCTTCCAATATACTTTCACAAGCAAAACAGAATATTAAGACCAGTCTCATGAATCACCAAATCAACCTATTAAATTCAAATAAACTCAAATTTTATACAATTTTCAAAAATGATACAAAACATTCTGTTTTCCTTAACTATATAAAAAATCAAAAACACAAGAAGGCTGTTACTAAATTTAAGATAGGGAACCACAAATTGAGAATAGAAACTGGAAGATATTCAATACCAAAAACTCCAGAAAATTTAAGGATATGCACTCACTGCAATTCAGATTCTGTTGAAAATGAAATACATTTCCTTTTTCACTGTGACTTATACGCTAATCTCAGAAGTACCTTCTATGATGAAATAGATAAAAGAAATAGACACTTCAAAAACTTAGATAATACATGCAAAAGTATGTTTCTGTTTAACAGTGTTGATCCTTTTACTTGTAGAGCAACGGCTGCTTTTATATTTAACGCAATGAATAAGAGAAATGAAGATATGTTTTAAAACTACACATAAGAAATAATTCCATATTATACACAATACTGTTACTTCCTCTATTTATTTTATTTGTAATTAACCTTGATACAGTAATGTACAATGAACCTCTTTTTGTAATTTTTATTATCTGGTAATACCATGTATAGAAATGGGAATACCTGAATAAATTGTTGTTGTTGTTGTTGTTGCTTGCGCCGAAGAGCTTCACGCCACGCACTTCAGCGTCATGCAGAGCGTGGCCGTTTGCATTGAAATGTTGTGCGACGGGGAAACCAGGCAAGTTTTTTTCAATGCTTTGAGTCTGTGGATTATATCCTAAAGGGTGACATTCAAATGAAAGTATTTTGTGAGCAGTATTTTCTTGTGCGGCTGTTTACTATGCTGTTCAAAGTTGCCTCTTGTGTCTGTGGAAGAAACCCCAAAGCTTGACGCTGCTGGCTTAAGTTTGGTCATTTAAATGAAAATAACCGAGCAGAGTTTTCCTGAGGAGTTGTTTACTTATGGGATACATTATTTAGAAGGGAAATCGCTGAATCGAATTCCTGTTGGCACTGAATTAAGAAAAACCGGCTTCAAATGTTAAGAAAATATGTATAAAGCCTATAAGAAAATTCTAAATATCTCCCAAAATATTATTTTAATCTTGATATCTATAATTTTTCTAAATATACTAGAACCTTCTTAATCTCTAAATTGTGGCTAATTAAGCCTGCCTTAATGAAGCATTTGGGCCTGACTGTGTTATGTTATAACGCTTTAGTTATAACATATAATACAATCAGTGTCCTGGGGTCGATTTAATAAAACTTTTACAAGTGTAATTTACAAGTGTAGCCATATTGTTTCAGAGGTTGAAAACAATAGCTACACTTGTAAATTACACTTGTAAAAGTTTTATTGAATTGACCCCCGTTTGTACACTACTTGGTGCGATTGCTTTGTGTAAGTACGATATATATTTCCTTTCCTTTTCGATTTTCTTTATTTTTATCTTTGTCAATACTCATAGAATCATTTAATTGGACAGCTTTACTTTAGCCTTAAAGTATGGATGGATTTAAAAGGGTTAACTTGGTGATTTTATTTCAGCGTGCACAATAAACTTGTGCTTCAATTATCACAAGCTTAGTTTAAAGGTTTTCGGAATATATAATAAATCATTTGACTAACATATTTATTGTGTTGCGAGGAAAAAGCTACCGATTTTCGAGTTAAAGTGGGAAAAGAATCCGGAAAAAGTGGTGGCTTGAACGAAATCTTTCAAGAGCCAGTCGAGAATGTTTGCCGGAACACCTGCTCTATCGATGTTGCAAAAGATGTAGATACAACAACAACAACAAAATAGCTTTATTTGCATGACCATAAAATTCATACAGTGTTGCAAAAGCTTAAAAGAATTAAGAAAATACAATAAGAAAATGATATGAAGAAAGCAAAACTACAATTAAGTAACATCGGTTTCAGTCGATAACAGATTTTTGCGGAGATGTAATCATGAAAAGATGAATTTCATAATTTGAATATTAACAAAATAATTAGGGAAGTTCATTAGTGTTTTGGTTGCTTCTATAGGAGATAGTTGATTAATATTCGATAGATGACACACTATTTATCTATAAAACTCGTCCCTGAGAATTGCGTATTTTTAATTAGGACATTGGAAAAGAAGTGAATTTCATCTTCAATTTGATTACACCCGCAAAAAGGGCAGTCTATTTTCCCGAGGGATTTTATCATATCTACCAATTTCAATCATTAGTTTATGATTACTTATACGAAATTTTACTAATTCTTTTCTTTCATTTGACTTCCTTGTAAAGTCTAAATAATAAGGCGTATATTCGTTCTTAAAGGTGTTATAAAATTCGAGTTTCTTAGAATGTTGAATAGTATGTTGCCAATATAGAATATACTTTCGTTGCATTAAGTTTGCATAGTGTTTGATCTTAGCGTCAGTTAAGAAAATAGGGTCAAAATCAGGCAGATTATAGAATTCGGACATCCTCATAAGATTAGGATAGAAATTATTTTTGCCGGAGGAATGAAGATCTTAAAAATGGCAAGACCACAGCGACAAGACGTTAAGAGGAGCCGGATCTGTTGTTGACCAGGATCAGTAAAAAAACTTCAAATGACAAAATATAGACGGCAAGACTGATCCTAACGGCAAGAAGAAAACGATAAGAAACAAAAAAGATATATATATATAATATGATTGCCCATATTATATTATACATATATCTTTTTTGTTTCTTATCGTTTTCTTCTTGCCGTTAGGATCAGTCTTGCCGTCTATATTCTGTTATTTGAATGAAGATCTGCCGACATATAACATATAAGACAATCAGTGTCCTGTTGTACACAACTTGGTGCGATTGTTTTGTGTAAGTATGATGTGCATTTCCTTTCCCTTTCCCTTTTCCTTTCAATTTTATTTTTGTCAATACTCATAGAACCATTTAATACGACAGCTTTACTTTAGCCTAAAAGTATGGATGGATTTAAAAAGGTAAACTTCGTTATTTTATTTCAGCGTGCACAATTAACGTCTTGTGCTTCAATTATCACAAGCCATTATCACAAGCCATTGTTTTGTACCTATATTATATGTGTCATTATATCTTGTTACAACTTAGATATTTTTCATGTAATCTTATATTAGTCATATTAGCCAATCATGTACTTGTTATCTATATTCAAATTTAAGAGCCGTTGTATATTATTTTCACTCCAACGCCGGCCCTGTAGAAGACTAGTTCTACTCGTCGAAATATTGGCCATTAAACCAGCCATTAATTTCCGATGTACTAGCCTTGCATTTTAAACTGTTGGTTTAAAGGTTATAATTGTCAACGAGCCAGCCGAGCGAAGACGCGAGGCTGGCGAGGCGGCAGAGAATAGTGCCGCGCGAGGAAGTGCTAAGGCAGAAAAATTCTCGATCGAGCCTGAAAAAGTGTAAGGTAATGTAATGTAATGTAATGTAGACTTTGGTTTGAGCCAATTGCAAGGCGGGAACTATTAGAGCCAATGAAAAGACGTGTTATTGCCACACCAAGAACCCGTTGCCTAGCACGTGACCAAAATCTTCCTGAAGTGAAATTCTTGAAATTACAAACTGATTTTAAAAAGATTTTGCACATATCGCATGTTTTAAACTCCTAAAATAATGTCAGCGTCAGAATCTTCATTTTAATTAACGTGTTTCGTTGCAACAATTCCCTTCCAAACAAAGCATCGTGAACGGCTCGCTTTTTTAGGTATTTGTTCAAGCGTAAAATATGCAACTTTGTTTGTCTAGACAAACCGTCGCGCTTCTTCACACACAAACAAGGGAAATTCGTTCTGTCGAGCAAACTGACGATAATTCGAACGAGTGAAAAGGCTTAACAACCGGCACTAAACAAGTTTTTGTACAAAATAAATCTTGATTACACGTGCAGAAACATGAAGGCGGTAACGCAACGGACTTGCATGTTTCACGCTTGAACAAACACGTAAAAGGGTTAGCCTTTGAACAAGAATTCTCCATTTCAACTTTTGCAGCACGCTTCATATTTCCAAACCTTTTTCTACTCGTTCTACTCATTTTAAAACGTTTTCAATAGCTTTTAAAACGTTTCTTGGCTGCTTTATTGTCTGATATGAAATGTTTACTACAACATTACAGCGATTTTGATTTCAGTTAGCCGATCAAAGCATGACATTTTTTATTTCTTCGGTGAGTGTGGTCAAAGGGCCACCAAACTGTCAAAAACATAATTCCGTTGCCACACAAATCAAAATCATTTCCTCGTTGGCACTCTATCGATAGGTATGCCTAGTATATCATTTAATTAACATATCTATGGTGTTGCGAGCTACCGATAGTAGCAAACGAAAGCTTGCAAGAACCAGACGAGAATGTTTGCCGGAACACCTGCCCTATCGATGTTGCAAAATTAAAAAGATGTATATAAAAAGTTGGGCTCCTTAACCTCTCAAGGAATCATGAACAATGAATAGTTTTACAAGTGATTTCTTTTTATTCTTTCATTCTTCTTTTATTCTTTCCTGCGGAGTTGTTTACTTATGGGATACATTATTTAGGAGGGAAATCGCTGAATCGAATTCCTGTTGGTACTGAATTAAGAAAAACCGGCTTCAAATGTTAAGAAAATATGCATAAAGCCTATAAGAAAATTCTAAATATCTCCCCAAATATCATTTTTTTTCTTGATATCTATAATTTTTCTAAATATACTAGAACCTTCTTAATCTCTAAATTGTGGCTAATTAAGCCTGCCTTATTGAAGCATGTGGGCCTGCGGACTATTTAACTATTATAGTGCGAAAGCGCGCGTGATATCGCCTAATACTTAGCCGACGAGGCCTTAGGCCTCGTCGGCTAAGAATTAGGCGATATCACGCAAGCTTGAGTGCTATAATAGTTTTATAATTTAACACATTGATAACAAAGCACAGTTTGAAGAGAAAATATCGCCGACAAGCGTTTTATTTTAAAAAAGAGCTTACATATGTTTTAACGCGCGAAACTTGCAACATCACACAGTTCATGAATGAAAGTGGCGCCTTAGTCAATATTGCGCAAACTTGAACACTATAACTGTTTTATAATTCAACACATTGATAACAAATCACAGTTTCGAGAAAAAATCATTGAGATATACAACTTTTCAAGTAAAAAGGCTAACAACAATATTTTACCTCGGACCATTTCTTAAACAACAAACAGCGAATGCCGAAACTTTTTACACAATCAGTTGAGAGTTTCTACGAAGAGCATTCGTCTACTCAAAGAACGGGACAGAGTAGTGACTACAAGAATTAAAACACAGTAAAATGGCATAGAATGTCTTAGTTACAAGTGTTTCGTTTCTTAAAAAGTTCAATTCAAAATCAAAACAAATTGAACAAACTCACGGCTACGAACCTATTAAAACATAGCGGCGAAAAGTCGGAAAGAACTGCAGCGTACAAAAATTCACAGCTAAAGGATACAAGAAACGGTTAAAACATCGTACCTGTAGTTGATTTGGCTTTTTATTTCCTTCCATCAGCACCAAATTTTCAAACATCGAAGTACAAGCTGAGTCGATCAATGTTGTTTACAAACTTGCTCGTTTTTTAGCTCCTACAGCCGTAATGACGAGATCAGAAACTTTTCTGAGAAAGCATCAAGTCTATATCATATTCCAGAGGTGATTACCAAAGGAATTTTACGAAAATTGTGCTCCTTCATTCACTCCTTGTCGAGCGGTTAAACTTTGAACCAGTTTTCATTCAGCTACGCCAAAAAAACACTGCGACCGCGACGACGCGAAAATTTCGCGCCTTTTTTGTCCTGACCAATCATGGAACAATATTTTTTCTCTTTTCTTTTCTTCTCTTTTTTTCTTTCTTTTTCTTTTTTTAACTAATAGTTCACGCACTTTTTCGCCCAAAAACACGAAATTGCAGGCAGCAGTCATTTTCACTTTCCTTCAAAATTCCAAATTTACCGCCATCGCTGGTTATACGTCATGTAGACATAACGTATATCGATAACTTTTTGACCATATTTGGGCAGTGTATCAATGTGTTGAATTATAAGTTATGTTATAACGCTTTAGTTATAATAAATCTCATATCGGGGTGAGTGAGTGAGTGCGGGCTGGGGTAGTGTCCTGTTGTACACTACTTGGTGCGATTGCTTTGTGTGAGTACGATATATATTTCCTTTTCCTTTCGATTTTCTTTGTTTTTATTTTTGTCAATACTCATAGAAACATTTAATACGACAGCTTTACTTTAGCCTTAAAGTATGGATGGATTTAAAAGGGTTAACTTGGTGATTTGATTTCAGCGTGCACAATTAACGTCTTGTGCTTCAATTATCACAAGCTTGGTTTAAAGGATATAATATATCATTTAATTAACATATTTGTTGTGTTGCGAGCAAAAAGCTACCGATTTTCGAGTTAAAGTGGGAAAAGAATCCCGAAAAAGTAGTAGCGAACGAAAGCTTGCAAGAGCCAGTCGAGAACGTTTGCCGGAACACCTGCTCTATCGATGTTGCAAAAGATGTAGATAAAAAGTTGGGCTCCTTAACCTCTCAAGAAATCATGAACAATGAATAGTTTTACAAGTGATTTCTTTTGATTCTTTTTTTTTATGTAATCAACTGAGACTTTGATTTATCAACATGACCCAAATTCAAGAAAGGAAGTCTTATAAACTAGAGAAATGTATCAGTCTATTTATTTGTGTGTTTATAAAGAGACCAGGGGTGGCAACCTTTCTTTCACATTCACTCGGACAATTCAGTCCTTGACGTTTATTAATGCGCACACTTTTTAATCTTGTCAAATGTTGTGAAGGAACTTCTTACAGCCAATTTTAATCATGGTGATTCCTAAAATGTCTTAAAAATATCCCTGCACAGTAAATTCCAAAAAGTCTTCAAAGTAAACTCGCTTAAACTGACTCCTAAACGAAAAGTAAAAATCGTTTGTAGGCGAACGCATCATCAAATGGAGAGTTATTTAATGTTGTTGTGGAATTAAGTTGAGCTGTACCCGTTTTTGAGTTTAAATGCTATTAAGATTGTTTTAATTTAATTTAGGAACTGAGGTTTGATATGTGACTGATGAATCGAATGAAGAAAGGGTTGTTATTCAATGTGAAGATAGTTCTACATTTCTAATTTTATAGATTTTTCTTACTTTTTTGTTAAGAATCACAGTAAAAGTATTGTACTTAATCCGTGCAGCAGACATTCATGTTAGCATCTTGAAATTCATGAAAAACATGTCTAGGAAAGAGGTTCGAGATAGAGTTAATTTAAATTGTCAAAAATGTTTTCTTCAAACAAATTGAATTTCTAATAAATTCGACCTATCTATGAAACACGTTCGAAAAGAGTTAATTAAAATTGACAAAGACGACTACACAATCTTCTTATTTTAATTAACTCATTTGATTTGTTGTCATAACAGATTTCCATCAAACACTATGGGAGCCTTCTACGTCTTCGTGGCAATATGCTTACTGCTGGAAGAATTTCCTGCCTCTACTGATGGCATCTGTCAAAACTTCAAGTTTGTTGTAGACGAGAACGTCATTCCTGACCACGCACTTGAAGGTCACGTGTTTAAAAACTCGACAGTGGACAAAGTCACCCATTGTCACATGATGTGCAGAGATGATTGTCTTTGTATTTCTATGAACTACTTACACAACAAACTGACAAACAACTGTCAACTGAACGACGTTAATAAAGAGATGAAACCAGCAGCGCTTAAATACAAACCTGGATCAAGTTATTATGATTTGGTGCGAGAGTACAAAGTAGTAAGTGTTGCCTATTTAATTACCTGGCGCCGTAAATTAGGTGGAGGATAGTATTTGTTTGCTCATGTACAAATTAAATCATTACTTTCCTGTTTTAAATAGCATGGACGAAGCTTTGTTCAAGGACGAGACCTTTGTGTCAACAAATGTTGCCAAACCAATCCATGTCTCCAGGGAGGGACCTGTCAGGAGATTTGTGACCCCACCACTGTGAGGTTTAACTGTAATTGTCCAGCTCCTTTCACTGGTCAGCGGTGCGATAAACATCCTCGGAGCTGCAAAGATCTGGCAACAAATGGCGCCAAAACATCCGGGATGCACTACCTGTACGATTCCCAAAACAACCTTTTTCCTGTCTTCTGCGATTTTGATTCCGATGCTGGCTATGTTTGGGCGTTAATACAATCTTTCTCTCTTGCAAACAACAACCAGTTTACTACAAGTGGATTTAATGCTGACCTTCCTGTCAATGAAAATGAGGGAACAATTAACTGGGATGCTTATCGATTGTCTCTGTCCTGCATGCAGTCAATTGCTGATGCATCAACCCACTTACGAGCCACATGCAACTTCCCGGATGACGGTCTTGTCTATACCGACTACGCACGCGCAAAGTTGGAGGCCCACGATCTCTTTGGTCAGTTGGACGGCTTGTGCCTCACATATGAATATGTTAACATACGGGGAATTGAGTGCCAAGAATGCACTGTGGGAACGTGGCAATACTATGCGTGGCATATCGTCTCCTATGGCAGTTATTATCGCGGCTGTCAGTTTGATGGCAGAAGCGGAGGTATACAAAGTGAACACAACTTTGGGCGGTATATTAGTGTTAACCCTGCACATCGATGCACTTCTAGTCAACATTCGACCACTCAACACTGGATTGGAAGTAAATATCCCAGCTAACTCTGCGTGGCATATCAGCAGCTGTGGCAGCTCTTCAATAGGCTGTGAGTTTAGTGGCAGAGGTGGAAGTATATACGGCGAACAGAACTTTGGGCGTTATGGCGTGGTTAATGCTATTAACTCTGCACATCGTTGCAAATCTAATCAACAGTCGACCAAGAGCTCAGCATTGGATTGAAAGCAAGATATACATTTACCTTTTTTTCTTTTCATTTTTATTTCTTTTGGGGAGTGAACCAAGAAAAATAATCGTTTCTCAAAACACTAACAAATATAGCACGACAGAAAAGGTCTCCTTAACATGTAAAGCAATCTCGTTCCCAAGGAAAGGGAAGACGAAAGACCCTTGAAAGGAGGTTGTTCTCAACAGAATTAACCGTGATTAGACTGGTGGGGGGGATCTAAGATGGCAGCTTTGTAGAACTAATTACCTAATTCCCACATCATATAATGTCATCGTTCCATTTTTCGAACCGCAAAGCAAATTGTTTTGTACGTACCATATACCCTCTAGGCTTCACCGTCATAGGATTATGCCCTTGAAGTGATGTTCTCCATGGTTTTCAAAATTTGCATTTTTTTACCTTTTATTAAATGAAACAGAAACGTAAGATTGCCGTTTTAGCATTGCTTTATTGGTTTTGATTATTTTTGGGTCAATTTGGACGGTTTTGTGAGGTTTAGGAGAAATCCAGAAATCCCAAAATTGCCGCTGTGTAGAAATAATGACGTAATTTTCCCGTCATATGATGTCATCGTCCCATTTTGCGGACCGCTATAATGCTTTTGAAGGAACGAGTGCGGGAGGGCGCAGTGTTCCTGGGCGAACTTTGTTTTTTCGAGAAATTGGAAAACAAAAATAGAAAATTTAAACTCGGTGAAATCGAAAATTGAATTTCGTTTTTAGAATTCGTCGGAAAACGATCGGCACCCGGGTACACGCATTAGGAACGCACCGTGAGAACTTGGAATTCCGCAAGGTTTTATTTTCATAAGATCTGCCCTCCACGTAAACTTCGGTGGAAATGTTTGAGCACTGATATTTAAACCTCCTTGTTGTAGTCCTAGATGCCCCTTACCGTGAGCACCCAAAAAACGTTTTTACAAGTTTGCACGATATCACCAGCTAATTCTTATAATCATTCTTGTAGCTGCGGATACGTGCGAAGCAATAAAGCAATAAAATATTCGTATATTCGTAAAGCGCCTGGTTTCCATATAGTTGTTTTTGTTGTAATTCATACGCAGATCCCCCCCTCCCCCCCAAAGCACTCAGGACTTCTCGGTTTAGCAATCGCCGATTTGTGTTGAAACTGCGCATGCGAGCGATTTGGTAACGTACACGTACACGTGCACGTACACGTAATTACTAATGCGCAAAGCGCGCATGAGGTAAGGTTTGGGCTCCTTTTTTGTGCTTTTTTTGGTGTTGTCACATTTGTGCATGCAAATTTATGCACGCATATTTTATTGCTAAGCGGGTCATCAGGTCCACAAAAATGGCTGCCGCGCTCGGCATGTGCTTGGTTTTCAAAACCATAGTTTTGTCTTATCGGAGTAATAAAACACATTTAAAATATTCAAAATGGAAAGAGAAAGCTTTAAGAACACTCAGAAGCCGCCGTAGTGGAGAAAATGGAGAGCTTTAAGCGACGAAATCTTGCTTCGAGTAACTTCATATGCGGTCAAAACATTTCGTAGGTCTCAAATTATCATTAAATATCCACAGAAAGTTTCCATAGACTTAAATTATTACTCCCTGCAAATAGCTCTGACTAATTCCTCGGCAATAAAGAGATCGAGCTTATCATTCAAATGCAGTTTAAAAAGAGTGAAAACGTCAAGCAAAATAATAATTTAAGGCCGAGGAAGCTTTGTGCGGTAATTTAATGATAATTTGTGAGACCTATGGAATGTTTTGACCGCATAAATTTCAAACATGAAAAAACACGTGTTAAAAATGTTTCAGCGATTTATTCAACATCGAACAGTTTAATTTGTTTGAAATTTTTCCATTTATCCATCGCCCAAAACTTACATCCAAGCCTAACATCTGGTATCAAATTCAGATTCATTGAGCTAAAGTAAGATTATGTATAGGGTTAGTTTCTAGAGAAACTGTGGTGCTGCGTTGGTGGGGGGATGAAACACGAGAATTTAGTTTTATCGACTGAGTCGATAAGGTAAATTGACCACCGTAAAAAGATTCAAATAGCTGACGTTTCGAGCGCTAGCCCTTCGTCGGAGCGAATCAAGGAATTGTGGGTAGTGTGTGGTTTTATATAGTAAGCGGTGGAGCTACGCTATTGGTGGAAATTTGGTGACGTGAAAAACAAATGTAAATTAGTTGAATGAAAGGCGTCCGTTGATTCCGTGGGGTTTGAGAGTGCCGATTTGAAAGATGATTTTTTGTTCTAGGTTTTTACGGCTTTCTGTGTTACCCTGGTGTAGGGAAAGGCCGCAGATTGTCATGTGTTGTTTAGAATGGTTAGTAAGATTAAAATGGCGCGCGACTGGTTTGGATGCGTCTTTGTCATTTTTTTCAACGTCTCGGAGATGTTCACGAAAACGGTCGCCCAGTCTCCTCCCTGTTTCGCCAATGTATATCTTTTTGCAAAAAGTACATGTTATGCAGTAGATAACATTTACGGAGGTGCATGTAAAACGATCAGTGATTTCAATAGATCGTTTGGGTCCTGTTATTTTGTCCGCGTTGTGAATGAAAGGACAAGTGTTACATCGTGTGCGTGTGCATTTAAAAGTTCCCGGTTCATCGTCAGATCACGTTTGAATGAAATTAGTGGGGAACGAACGCCGAACGAACGAACGCCTTTCATTCAACTAATTTACATTTGTTTTTCACGTCACCAAATTTCCACCAATAGCGTAGCTCCACCGCTTACTATATAAAACCACACACTACCCACAATTCCTTGATTCGCTCCGACGAAGGGCTAGCGCTCGAAACGTCAGCTATTTGAATCTTTTTACGGTGGTCAATTTACCTTATCGACTCAGTCGATAAAACTAAATTCTCGTAAGATTATGTATAAGCGCATTCAAAAAGGGAAGTGTGACCCAAAAAACTACTTGGAGCCACCTTAAGCGAGTACAGTCGCGTAATACTGTCGCGTAATACTGTTTTTGAGAATTGCTTAAATTGAAAAATAGCCCAGTCGTTTACTGATTTCATTGCTTTTAAAAGCAGTCTTTTCAAATGTAACAGAAAGCAGTCACGGTTTGGGAAATATTAGACGAGTGTGGATTTGATCGGGAATCAATAAATTAAATATTCACAGCGAGTACAGAAAACTTGTCTTAGGGGCTATACACATGATACCCGAATGAGTTTCATTCCGGAATGAGTTTCGTTCCAAAATGAAGTACGTACTGTATTTACATGACAAAATCGACTGGCTCAGCCTAAAGGTCGGGACACACGAGGGGACTAGTCCCTGCGACCAGTCCCTGCGACTAGTCCCGGGGACCAAATCCCTCCGTGTGAACTGCTAATTTTCGGTAAAAATCTAGTCGCAGGGACTGAATTTTGGTCCCCGCAACTGGTCCCACAAATTCATACTGGTTTGAATTCGTGGGACCAGTCCCAGGGACTGGTCCCTTCAAATTTTGCTTGATCCCTTCGTGTGAACAGTTCGTTGGACTGGTCCCTGCGACAAAATGAAAATGAACCAATCGTTGATCAGCATTTTAAGCTCCCATAATTCTGTACTCAATGCAAACAAAGTTCCCGCCAAATTTTCTCGCTAGCATAGACAAATTCGGCTAACGCATTGTTGTACTCAATTCAAACCTTTTGGGATTAGAACTCTTTGTTCGTCATATTTCCATATCAATGAAGCATTGACATGGAAATTATATGGAAATATTGTGAACAAAGAATCTTATTCCCAGAAGGTTTGAATTGGGTACAACAATGCGTTTGCCGAATTTGTCTATTTATGCGCGCCATTTCATGAAGAGAATGCGTGACATCCGGTTTATGTTATGCAAATTTCATCGGATGTTTTTATCTGATACAACTAGCCTGGAGAATATTCTAACACTGGTATTGGAGGTCTTGATGACATAGTGCAGTCATTGTTTTTTTTTTTCAGGTTCTATGCAGCAATAAAAATACAACACCTAAAGAAAAACCTTTATCGAAATATGGTCGAAATAGGAGATTACGAACACTGTCAACACTCCATGGTGAACACAGTTTGTCCAGTAACGCTCAGAGCTGACTGATACACTTTCAGCGGTTAATTTAGTAAATTTGGTTTCTCTGTTGAAAATTGCTCTTTTTCCATCTCCATAAAGCGATATTCTTTTTTAAAAATCGTCATAAATGCTGCTATCTTGTTGTGAAACAGGTCCTAGCGTGTAAACCCTTCAAGGGACTGGTTCCCGCGACTCGTTAGCCTGCGTAGCAGGCATCGGGGAGAAGGGAATTGGGGAGAGAAGGAAAGGACGCCTGCAATAAAGACCTCCATTTGTTCATTTCTGCGGACGCTGGCGGCCGGAAATTCTGATTGGCTAATTCGCGCTGGGTGGTAAACAAAGTAAATTCCCGCGTGAAGTCAGCCATGCGTAAAAGTGCGTGCCAGTTTCTGATTGGTGAACGTATTGACAGTTGACGTAATTCGATTACAAGGAATTCGGCGGGCGTAATGCGAATAGCCCGGTTCTTATAGCAGGCGTTCCTTCCCTTCTCCCCCTTTTCTTTTTCACGCCCCCTCTCCCCTTCCCGTTTACGCCTGCCACGCAGGCTAGCGACTCGTCCCATCGTGTAAACTCCGACAGGGGACCAGTCCCTGCGACCGGTCCCTGGGACTGGTCCCCTCGTGTGTGCCGACCTTAAAGGGATAGTATCACGAGGTTCCACGCGCGGCACTGTTCACTATTCTTGCACCGTAATTTTGGACATATTACTGTTAAAAGTGATTATTTTCTTTCTTCTGGCTATCAAAACGGATTTTTTGATTCAACAAATACCTCCACTTCTCGACGGCCTTTTTGAATTTGCGGAATCAAACTTGAAAAGTGGGCCGACGTTTTCAAGTTTCGACCTCGTGATACCATCCCTTTAAGACGTTTTCGCTTGCGTGGTTTTCGCGCCAGGCGTGCGTTTCTCAAAGGTCCCGAAGACATTTCGGGCCCGAAAGCCATTTTTAATTCTCAGTTTCTATCAAGTGGAGCTGAAGTTAATAGCCCACAAGCCTGCCCGACGTGTTTCGTCAACTACGAATTCTATTTCTAAGCTTTCAAAATAAACAAAAACTTATTTCTTGTCATTAACACTGTGCACAAAATAAGGCTTTTCGGGCCCGAAAAGTTTTCGGGGCCTTTGAGAAACGCACGCCTGCAGAAAACAAAGATGGCGCTAGTTTCGAGCAACGATACGCATGTGCCGCTCGCCCCAGACTACACGGCTTGCGAATTTCATCTTCGAACGAAGTTCGTTTTCAGTTTACATGATACCAGAATGAAATGTCATACCGAGAACGAGAATTTCATTCGGATTGAAAACCGGGGTGAACTCATTCCGGAATGACCTGTACGGGAACAAAACTTCGTCTCGGTATCATGTAAACAGATACAGAGAAATATATGGAGATGGAATGAAGTCGTTCCAGAATGAAAATCATTCCGGTATCATGTGAATAGCCCCTTAGCGTGTTCTTTAGTGTGTCACGCAAAATTTGTTGAGGTGGATGGGGTGCGTGACCCATTTAAAGTAAACCGTAAAACTTTCTTACGCAAGCGCATGAGTATAGGCTACCAGTGTAGCCTCTTGTTAATTCATATTCTGTTCTTCTCTGATCGAGCACGTCGCACTGTAACGATTGCATTATTCTGCATACAATAAAAAGATCAAAGGCTCCTTGCGAGCCAAGTCATGAATATGAAACAACCATCGGACCTTTTCCTACCCTACACAAGGTGGGTCCTCTTAGATTGTACATGTTATGACTACTTCACTTATGTTGCAGATCCACGTACCAATATCTTTTACCAAAGAAGGACCTCTAAAACCTTCGTGTGTAGCTGAGGGAGTCCTGGGTTATTCTCCAGAGCGTATAGCAAACAAGTGGCAAGTAAAATCCACTGTGATTTTTATCAACAATGCTTTAAAGATGAATTACAGTCCGTACTGTGCAATCTCAGCTCGGCAATGTTTGTCAGCCTCACACGAAGGAATTTTCACTAGCGAAAATGAAAATTACGGGACAAACTTACCTTTTCCTTCATTATTAATGTCAGATATCCTTGCCAAACAATAACAACAAGTAAAAGAACCCCAACGTTTTCCCAAACCGACGTTTCATCTCATCGAACATTCGTAAACACAAGGACCGTTATGGCGGACTTGGTTTAGTCTCATTTAGTCCATGTATGCTATACCGAAGTGTAACATATCAACAATTTAATTGCTGACGCAGCGAAGGAGCCTGAAGCGACTGAGCGAAGTCAGCAGATATAATCGGCAAGGGAATCGAGCCTCAAACATTTCTACCACAATGCATTGCTCTGTACCCACAAATTCAACCACAATGCCTTGCACGCCGTGTTTCTTGCCATGTGCTTTTCTTCTGGGATCGAAGGTAGGTTCAGCTTTTGCTTGATAAATGTTTGTTTTATAAACAAAAATTTAACTATTAAAGCATCAACGCATACTATAGTCCTTTAGAAGGCTCTCACAAAGCTTTTGCGTAGTTTTTCTTGAATGTTTCACAAAAGAAAATCTTATTTCGTGATTTGAATGTTCGAGTAAACAACCAAGACATCACAAAATGGCGGCTTATGCACGTTTGTTGGATTTCTGACCAAATTTCTTCCTTTTCAGAACACAAACTGCTACCTATTTCTGACCAAATTTCTTCCTTTTCAGAACACAAACTGCTACTTATAGCGAGGTAAGAACTTTTGATAATTTGCGAAGTTTTCTAATGATTAATAGTGACCGCCGCGAATGCATAAGCTTATTTCCTCCAACAAGGCAACGGAATTATCGTAACGGAATTTTCATTTCTTTGGTGTCGGAATAATGCTTTGTTCATGCCCAGGATTTTGCATATCCTGGTCAGGAAAACAGAATAAAACATTACAGGAAATTCATGTATTTTGGTTTTGATTTCAGATTTTACAGCTTCTTCTTAAAGCACATTTGGATGGCATATTTTATATGCCTCGTTTGGTTGTGTTTCAACACGCCTCGTTCATATCTATGTCTTGAAAGTGTTAAATGTATTGAAGTACAATACTTCTATTTTCAGAAAGAAGGAAGTGGAAGAAAGAAGTTGAAAGACACCTTTAAGGAAGGTGAGATCAAAAATGGGAAATAGCTTGGAACAGTACAGAGCAACTATAGGGACACATTTTATATTCTTATCGTCCAGACATTACCAGTTGTGTATGACAGGAAAATTTTGGAGTACAATCCTGTTGTTATTTTATATGGAAGCAATTTATTTACCAACTTTAAAGGTTGTTGTTCAGAATTATAACATGATGAGATTCAATCGTCTTTGGTTGACCCAAATCTATCTCTATCAGTTCTACATACCTGAATTAATTCAGCTAGCAAATGATATAGAAGTCAATCCTGGACCAGAAATATCTACTGACAGTGTAAATTTGGAAGACCCAAATAAAAAGAACTATTTTTTTATTGAACCTCGGAATACTGAATGTCAGGCATTTTGGTGTTCTGCTCTGGATTTGCCACTGATTGTCAAACACAAAAATTGTTCAGAAATGGTCAAACCCTTGGAAAAGCCTTCCAAACTGTATCGAATACTAGGTGATGGCAATTGCTTATTCCGTGCCCTTTCTTATGCAATAACTGGGAGACAAAATTATCACAGCTTAGTCAGAGAAAAGATAGTTCAACATATGAGACATAATGAGCATGCATTACTTGCTCACATGAATGGCAGTGTGAATGAATATTTGGCCCGCACAGGAATGACAAATCAACATGTTTGGGGAACAGATGTTGAAATAATTGCAGCCTCTTCTTTGCTAGAAACTGACATTTATGTATATACCAAAGTTGGTTTTCTATATAAATGGCAAAGGTTTTCGAGTTCTATCTTATCAGGATATCCTGCCAAAAATATTGGTGGTCTCTATTTGCAAAATACTAGTGGTGTACATTATGACATTGTGCTAGATGTTGCTTCTTCTCTGACTCCTCATTCTAATCAATTGCAAGGTTGCAAAAGAAAACGGAATAATGAACAGAGCCATCATTGTAAGACAAAGTCTGTATCCATTAGTCAACCTCTCAAACTAGCAAAGGCTAATCATGTTGCAGATACTTCAAAGCATGTGTCCTTCACATTGAGCAACAGGGAGGACTTGGCCCACATTAGCAGTGACAGTGATTCAAAACTGACGTCGAACAACACAATGAGTACCCAGAACACAGATAGTGACAATGAGATACATGTCAAAAGCATAAAAAACAAACAAAAGCCATTCATCTTTGCATGTTGTCACACAGAGCATCAGGCTTTTTGGTGTTCTGCTCTGGATTTGCCACTGATTGTCAAACACAAAAATTGTTCAGAAATGGTCACACCCTTAGAAAAGCCTTCCAAACTGTATCAAATAGTCGGTGATGGCAATTGCTTATTCCGTGCCCTTTCTTATGCAATAACTGGGAGACAAAATTATCACAGCTTAGTCAGAGAAAAGATAGTTCAACATATCAGACATAAGGAGCATGCATTACTTGCTCACATGAATGGCAGTGTGAATGAATATTTGGCCCGCACAGGAATGACAAATCAACATGTTTGGGGATCAGATATTGAAATAATAGCAGCCTCTTCTTTGCTAGAAACTGACATTTATGTATATACCAAAGTTGGTTTTCTATATAAATGGCAAAGGTTTTCGAGTTCTATCTTATCAGGATATCCTGCCAAAAATATAGGTGGTCTCTATTTGCAAAATACTAGTGGTGTACATTATGACATTGTGCTAGATGTTGCTTCTTCTCTGACTCCTCATTCTAATCATGGTTGCAAAAGAAAACAAAATAAAGAACAAAGCCATCATCATAAGACAAAGTCTGTATCCATTAGTCAACCTTCCAAACTTGCAAAGGCTAATCATGCAGCAGATACTTCAAAGCATGTGTCTTTCACATTGAGCAACACGGAGGACTTGGCCCACATTAGCACTGACAGCGGTTCAGAATTGCCCTCAAAGAACACAATGAGTACCCTGAGCACAGATAGTGACAATGAGATACATGTCAAAAGTGTAAAAAAGAAGGCACAACACACTTCAGGTATGACAAATGCTGGCAATAAAGAGAAACAGACAATTGATGTCAGTGCACAAAAACATCTGTCTAACTTCCATAAGTCTATCCAGTATAATATGTATCAGTGCAAAATCTGTTTTGAGGCATGGCCTTTAAAAGGAAAAGTAAAGTCAAAAACTACTTACATTTGTCAGAGGTGTTCAAGTGACAAAAAAGTTCCTAAAAAGTTTTCAGCTGGCAATCAAATGATTCCATCATGTATACCAAATGAGTTACAGGATTTAACACAAATCGAAGAGATGTTAATTGCTCGAGCTCTCCCTATTATGAATGTTTATGTAAAGCCTGGAGGACAACGAGGTTTTTCAGGACACTGCATAAATCTACCACAACAGGTCTCTGAGCTAGCCCAATCACTACCAAGATATCCCAAGCATGTCTCCCTCTTACTAGTAACTATGAATGGAAAAGATAATGCCTTTAAAGATGTTATTGTCAGGAGAAGCAAAGTTCAGCAAGCACTTATTTGGTTAATTCAAAATAATCCACACTATACAAATGTGACACTTAATTTAGATTCCTTACAATCTTTGCCTGAGAATGGTGTACCAGATGATCTGCAAACTGTAGAGACCAATGAAACCGAGTTCCAGAATATTAAAACAAACGCAAATACCAGTGATGATTCTGATGAAGATCAGCTCATAAATAATGAAACAAAAACTAGTAGTTTTCTGCCACGCAATGAGAATGAGAAACTTGAAAAGGATGCAATTTTGTCTGAAATTGGAACAGGAAAAATCAATTGGCCCACAATAGAGGACAAACCATTAAATGAATATACTATTTCAGGCCTTGCTACTTTAGCCTTTCCTACATTGTTTCCAGATACACTTATTCAGGCTATTACCGGAAGTTGCATGAAAGCGAGGCCTAAGGGCCATAGATGGCGCGAATCTCAAAACTTGCAGTAGCAAAACATGGACGAAAGAGTACTACGAGAGATAAACCTCACACCAAATGATATCCCGTGTTCATCCGTAGAAAACGTAGAGGATATAAGCAAATGGACAATACCACAGTTAAAATTCTGGCTCAAGTGTAGAAGACTAAACCAACAAGGATTAAAGAAAGATCTCGTCGAAAAGTAAGTTTCGTAAAATTTGTCGTGTGGAAGGTTATTGTTGCTCGTTTTGTTCCATATAAAACCTCTAATGCCTGGTTTTTATAATTCTTTTTCGCCAGAGTGAAAGCATTCAACTCGATCTCTTACTACAGGGACAAGGTTTATGACCCTGATCCTGATAGAAGCTACACGAAGGCAAAGCTTGACAAGCTAAAGCGGTCAAATGATACAGTAGAGAGCACGCCCGAACAAGCAAGCTCCAGTAATTTACATTTCGATACCTTCCCGCCAGACGAGTCCACGTTATTTTCGGAAGACTTTTCTATTTTACCTTCATTTGTACCCATGGACGCCTTTGAACAAGTTAAAAATTCTGGAAAATCAGTTAAGAAGTTTGCCAATACAGACGTTGTCATAAACTCAAATGACAAAGGCCTTCGCATGATGAGCTTTGTGCATGATTTACAAGTATATAACAGTGCAGAGAAAAGTCTGATATATTTGCGCGCTTGTTGTTGGGCTTCCTACAAAAGGAATGTAAAGTACAAGGTAAAATTGGTTCTAAGCCAAAAGGGAACCCCTAAGATTGTGGCAGCAAAGTGTGATAGGGAGTGTCCAGCCTCTAATAGTGGATGTTGCTGCCATGTAATGGCTGTAATTTGGAAACTTGAGGACATGACAAGAAAGTCAGAGTTAACAAATTCCACGCCTAACAACCTACCCTGCACGTCGAAGCCAAGGCAATGGGGAAAAGGGCATAGACGAGAAGTGCAGTTTCATCCTGTGATGGCATCAAATGTGGTTAAGCCAAGACATGCCTCTGATCTTCCTGGCAGGAAGAGAAGAGGCATACAATCCCAATTTTATGATCCTAGGCCACCGAAATGTCAGAAGCTCGATGTTGATAGTATGATATAGCTGAAACATGATCTTCAGAGCATAAATGATCCCATCATACCCTTTGCTGCAATGCTACCAGACGAAACGCCGGTCCCAACAGTAATGACTATAGTTGGAACAGTTGCTAAAGGTTCAATAATTCACAAGCAACTCCAAGAATTTACTACTCCTAACTTAGTAGCATCTTGTACTCAGAATAACACCCCTTGTGCTGTTCAAGCAAATTGGAGCCCTGTCCGCCATAGTACCCATCCCACACTAAATGCCCAAAGGCAAGAACAGCCACAGCTCAATTTAAATGATGGGACCCCTGATCCCTTCTCTCTTGTGCAAAGGGAATCAGATGTGCCAGATATTTCTGATCTACAACTATCTCTTAATGCTCAGTCTACTGGTGAGCAACATGTGCAGAGAATATCAATTCCCCAGAACCACACCCAAGTGCAGGAAGGGTTACAGTCAACGTCTTCTTACAGAACAGCTGATCCCCCCCTTACTCAAGAACAACCACCACCAATATAATCAAAACCATTTATTGAAACACTTACAGATGAGCAAAAGCACATTGAAATGGCAACAAGAGGGCAATCGGTCAACCCTGTTTGGTTTGAACAAAAGCAGAACAGGATAACTGCCAGTATCTGTAAAGATGTATTTTCCCATATGCATAACCAAAGGTCAAAGATACCAGAAAGTCTAATTAAAAAAATTACAACAAAAGGGAGACCTTACAAGCAAGTGAGCTATTTACAAGCTAAGCAACTAAATTATAAAAGTAAGAGTATGCTTTATGGTATTGAAAATGAGCCAGTTGCAGCCAATTTGTACAAAAAGTACCTTTTGTCATTACCAGATGCGAAGAAAGTCATACTTCAAGAGGTTGGCCTAATTGTAGACAAAGATAATACAGTTCTTGCAGCAAGTCCTGATAGAATTGCAACCATTGAATATCAAAATGGTGAAATTGAGCATAGAAATGTAGAAATAAAATGTCTCGAGTCAAAGCAGGATGCCTCGCCCACTGTTGCCATCAAAGATCATCAAAAGGAAACAAGTTTTGCATTTATGAAAACAAACTCTTTCTATGAAGTGAAAGAAAAGCACAAATACTGGTTTCAGTGTTAAATGCAGATGGGAATCACTACACTTCAATGGACTGATTTTGTTGTTTTAACTAACTACAAATATCCCATTTTGGTTCTGAAGGTCGCATCATCAGCAAGATGGCAACATGAAATTAAACCAAGTTTACTTGCTTTTCATGAGAAATATATCAAAAACAAGAACACTCAATGACTCTAGAACAGAACATTATTTTTAAACTTCACTTGAAGGAAACCTTGATGTACATATCCTAAACTAGCAGGCCCAAAGGGGTCTCTTTAGACACGTGTAGTATTAACTGCTGTCTAAAGGTAACATTTACAGGGGGTGACAACTCTAAGAAGGTCTGTTTCGGGAGAAAAACAAAATTCTTCCGGGAATATGAAGATTTTGCCGGGAATCTGGAGACTCAAAAAATTTTCGGGGAAACACAAGGTAATGTATGTTGTTAGAATTACATTTTGGCGGGAATGTCTCCGAAAAAATCGGGAAGATATTCCAAATTTTCGGGACAACCTCCAGTTACACACAGTATTGCTCAAACAGCGTTTGTTAGAGTTGTCACCCCCCCATAACATTTAAAACTTGCACCTCGGGGAAGTTGTCTGGGGAGAAAGGAGCATTCAGTTTGATATTGTGTTCCAGTGTTCTTTAAATGTAAATATCTATACAAACTAAAAATGACTTTCTCTAGACAGAAATGATTGGATTTTGAAAGTTGACTAACAATGCACACACAGCCCAGATCTGATTTATAGATCCATAGCTAGAAAGAGGCAGAACTTGATTAAATATATGCCAAGCTTTTATTCGCTTAATAGCTCTTTCAATATGAATTCGTACATTAGCTATAAAACATTGGCTTTCCGTAAACTGGTCAGATGCAGAAAATCTCTTTGGAGGAATATATAAGCTCCCTCCTCTGAGGGCGATTAGGTCATGAATTTCAAAGCCTTTGTCTGCAAGGTATTGATCCCCTGTTTCAATTAGCTGACAAAAATTACTCTTTTCAATGATTTCTTTGTCACTGATTCTTCCAGGATATAGATGACTAACAAAGGCAATCCAGCCACTAGGTGAAATGCAGACCAATCCCTTAAATGTATCATGAGACTTATAATCTGAGTACATTTCTGAATGCTTTTAATAATCTTTGGGTAGTTCACATTTCAGCTCGGTACAATCTAAAATCCCTCGTACATTTTCATATCTTCCCTTGAATGATTCTGGCAAGTGCTGCTTTATCTTCTCTTTGGAAGGCCACACAGGCAAACTACCCAACAAGATGTAAAGATAGTTTGCCCAGGTGACAACAACATCAGAGACAGTACTTACAGACACATCAAATCTATGCGCCAAGTCACGCTCAAATAATCCAAGTCGCACCCTTGTCAGAAACATCCACAACTGATCAATTGGCTCTATTTCTCGCTTTCGTTGTTTTTCTTTCTTCTGGCTTTGTAAATAAGGAAAAGCAGTGTCTGCGAGGTCTCCATTTACTTTAGAACGTGCCTGGTTCCAACTAAGAAGCGACTCAGCACACGGTTTGACAAAGTTCCAAAACAGCAGAAGAGTGATGTGTTAGAAACAAATTTTTCGTCGCCACGTTTCATTCTTAGCTCCCATATTTTCTTTCGACTTTCGTCTAGCGGAAAAGCGTGAAAAATAAGATCTTTTCGATTGTCAGAACGATTGTTACATAGCGCTGCAGCGCAACACTTGTGACTCGTGTACGCCATGTTTGTTTACGATTGGCCCTTAGGCCTCGCTTTCATGCAACTTCCGGTAATAGCCTGAATAAGTGTATGGCAAAGGAGACCCAACAAATCCATGTTTACATAGGGATGTCCCTTTCAATGAAAGAATTAAACACTTGTTAAAGTTTGCAGAAACAATAAATGGAAAATTTTACTTCAGGTTTGCTTCACACCCTAGATTTTCATATTGGGCTCTGAACATGATTCAAAGAAAACGAACAATGCAACAAACAGCTCTTTTCTTTAAACAAAACCCTGGGGAAGCACATTTGACATTAGAGGAGCTCAGAAACATGGCCAACGAAAATAAATCACAGTTATTTATGGCAAAGGTATCAAGATATGTAGCAAACATCACTGGAAGCTCGGCATACTGGTACAAATTACAACAAGATCTAAAATCAATCATAGAATATAAAGGGCCACCAACAATATTCTTCACCTTGTCTTCAGCAGATATGCATTGGCCTGAATTACATCAACTCTTTAGCTCCAACGTAGATGATATTACCTCTGAAGAAAGGCGAATGAATGTTATAAACAACCCTCATTTAGTAGATTGGTTTTTTACAAAACGTGTGGAGCAATTTGTAAAACATTGGTTGTATAATTGCCTTGGAGCAGAGTGGCACTGGTACAGGTATGAGTGTCAAGCTCGAGGAAGTATTCATTGCCATGGTATAGCAAAGCTTAAAAGTGATCCAGGTCTGTGTGATTTGACTGACAAAGCACTTAAAGGATTCTTGGCTGAAAAGTCATCTGCTGAAACATCCATTCCTGATATTTGCACGATTACTGATGGCAAAAAAGCTTCACAACAAATTTGCCAATATGTAGATACCTTGATGTCAACTTACAATCCATGCCCCCCTGATAGTGAGATATGGATAAAACCAAAGATTCATCCATGTAAACAAAGGCATGAATGTGTGACTGACATAGATGACGATTATACAAATCTGTTGAATACTGTCCAACGCCATACACGTTGTAATACAAGGTATTGTCTAAGATACAAACAAGGTCTTAAGGACATGCAATGCCGCTTTAATTATCCATTTGATCTATGCCCACAGACAAAATTAGTTTTTGAACCTGTTAATAGGAGTGATGGAAAGTTGCCCCAATTCAAAGCCAAAATAATTACAAAAAGAAATGATACTAGGCTAAACAACCACCAACAAATTCAGCTGCAAGGATGGAGAGCAAATTGCGACATTCAAGTTGTGATTGATCAGTATGCTTGCATAGAATATCTTTCAAAATATGCTGCAAAAGGTGAACCTAAATCGCCAATGCTTGCTGAAACGTTTGACATTGTATTGAAAAATACAGATAATAACTCAGATGCACAAAAAACTATGAAAAAAATTGCAATGAGAACACTTGGACAAAGAGATTTCAGTGCACAAGAAACTGCGCACTTACTGTTATCCCTGAAATTATATAGCACAACCTTTAATGTCCGTCCTGTCAGTCTGTATGGCTCTCGCAGAATAAACCCTAATCAACACAATACATCAGCTCCTTGTACTAAGGATTCAGTACTTGATCTTTATGCAAAACGTCTCCAATATGTTAAAGATTTTCCAGATATAAAAAAGATGAGTCTTGTAGAATTTATTGAAAAATATAGATTAGTAAAAGGCAAACTAGTCAACCAGTCTTCACTCATAGTACCTCGAGTATTTCCACGCTATTCTCCAAATCCCAAAGGTAAATTTTACAGTTTATTTTGCAAATATCAATTATTAAAATATAAACCATGGACAAATAACCCAAATAATGCTTGGAACAGTGAAGAACCTTCTGATCAGACTTACATAAATGCATGGCATGAATATTTGAGTTCACCAGAAGCTGTATTGCATGTTCCAAATTGGGAAGAAAAGTTGCATGATGCAATGCAGAATGCTGAGATAGATAATACAGACAATGTCGCAGTTGTAGAAGATGAAACATCTCAAGAGGAATGGATGATACTTGCGTCATTCCACACTAATGGTCTTACCAATGCTTCATCTTCAATTGTTAATTCCCATGATTGGCATTGTGATGCTGTTAAATACACAGACCAGCAAATTGGAGAAATGCCAAGTTGGATCACAGCAAAAAAAGAAAACTTTCTTCCAAGGAAACAAACATTTTCAATCAATACAGAATCATTCAGTGATGCACAGAGACTAGCTTATGAAATTGTTACAACTCACTCAATGCAAGAGAAACCACTACATTTGATTATTAATGGGGAGGCTGGAACTGGTAAAAGCTATTTAATATATGCACTATGCACTCACCTGAAAGATAAATGCAAAGTAACTGCAACAACAGGAAAAGCTGCTTATGCTATAAATGGAATAACAATCCATTCTTTTCTACGATTGCCTGTCACCCACATGTTACAAAAAGACTTATCAGGTCAAGCATTGATAACAATACAGGAAAGACTGACACAAGTAGATTATATAATAATAGATGAATATTCTATGCTTGGTCAAGCATCTCTAGGGTGGATTGATAGACGATGCAGACAGGCAACTGGTCTGCATGAAGTACTGTTTGGTGGAAAGTCTGTTATTTTCTTTGGAGATCCTGCTCAATTACCTCCAGTGGGAGATAAGCCTTTATACCATTCTAAACCACCAAGCGCAATTGCAGAACAGGGCTATTGTGCCTATCAAATGTTTGATAAAGTTGTTATTCTGAAAGTAAATCAAAGAGTGCTTGGGTCAGAACTTGATCAAGTATTATTCAAACAATTGTTGATGAGGTTACGGAATGGTGAGACTACAGAACATGATTGGAAACAGTTGTTAGCAAGACAACCATCACAACTTGAAAATATTAAATGCTTTGAAGGTGTAACACGATTATATTACAGCAACGATGAGGTAGCAAAATATAATTACTATCGTTTGCTAGAACTAAAACAACCCATAGCAGAAATATTTGCTAAACATTCTAGTGTCGAGGGAAAGAACATCAGTGCCCAACAGATGCTTGGTTTGCAACCAAAACTACTCGTGGCAAAGGATGCAAGAGTCATGCTTACAATGAACCTCTGGCCATCAGTTGGTCTTTGCAATGGTTCAACAGGATCAGTTGTAGATATTATCTACGAGCCCAATACACAGCCTCCATCATTGCCTGTTGCAGTTATAGTGAAATTTGACTCATTCTCAGGTCCATCTTTTACAGATAATAAGCCTTCATGTGTTCCTATTCCACCTATAACAGCCACAGTTGAATGTGGCAATGTAGTGCATGAAAGGCAACAGCTACCTTTAACACTTGCTTGGGCGTTGACAATTCATAAAAGTCAGGGTATGACTTTGAATAAAGCTTGGGTTGATATTGGCAAAAAAGAATCTACATTAGGAATTACATATGTTGCCATAAGTAGAGTACGCAACATCTCTTCATTAGTCATTGAGCCTATGACATTTGAGAGACTACAGAAAATCAAGAATTCAGAATTGTTGAAATATAGGCTGAAAGAAGAACAAAGGCTTAAACAATTGTCTGACAAAACAGTTTTAAACTACTCTAAAATTGTTTGATATGACCAAAATGCACTTAGGTTGATTATTGTTTTCTTATGTGTACTATGTTTTACCTCACTAGGGTTGCTACAGAATGAATAAAAGAACAAAAACAAGTAAGTAATAAAACAAACAAGTACTACAACTATATGTCCTTTTTCTGTATTCCTATGTTACAGTAAATATAGCAACCATTTTTATTTTCCACCAGAAGCTGCAGCTGCTTCAATTCAGAAACAACACACGCCCACCACACAAAGGAAAAGTAAGTAAAACAAAATAACATACTGGTACAGTGGAAGCTCTATGAGTGACCTACTCTGATAACAACCAACAATTTGAATTACAGTTTGAATTGTCACTTAAACTTTGTAATGAAAAGCTCTCGTAAGTGACAACTTTAGGGGCTTCCGGGCGACCAGCTCCTTTAGCAACCACTTTTGAGGTTTACCAACTAGCGACAAGCAGAAGCTGCTACAGCTGTATGTCAAAACATCATCTCACGCAATTAAAGCTAAAAAAATAGCCATATTATACTAGCACAAGTTATTTGTTGCCACCGTAATGGACGTCAAAACCTTTGTAATTATGTCTATGAGACCAACTTCTAGTGTTTGTGATTCTGTTCGACTAGCAGAGCACTTTCTTGCAAGCAACCAGCTTCGTTAACCATTTTCAATCCCCGAGGTTGTCGCTTTGACTGTAGTTGAATGAAACACGAATATTAATAACCATAAAATATGGTAAAAGCAGTGTGTAAGGAAATGCTTTATTAGTAACATACATTCCACATTCACTGAATGCGTTAAATGATGTCAAAAGTATTATTTTGCATCATCAGATAACAATCCATCAATCATCAACCCTCAAGACTTATCAGATGAAGCTGTGGCTGGTTCCTCACAAACACCTCCCAGCAGCCAGGCTGATCACAGCACCCTCATGCACACTCCTACTAAACAAGAAGAAAGTAAGTAGTAAAGCAAAGAACTGAAATAAGTTTAACATACAGGTAGAATAAATTTTTCAGTGTAAACACTTGGCAACTGCAATTTTCATATAATGGAATGACTATAAGATTCTCCTGATAATGCAGATTCTTGCTATTACGGACAGCAAATTGTTATTCTAAAGGTGCCTTTATGGCAATATGCCAATATGAGTCGACTTTAAACAATATCCTAGACATTACAATCGTTCTTTTCTTATTTTTTTCCAGATACACCTTTGATTTGCTATCTGCATAATTTGTCCCCCATGAAGAAGAGCCAAGCAAACAACGACTATTTCGATGCCACTCTTCAAGTAAAAGACAAATCAATGAGGGCTGTGTGTTTTTCGCCAGATAAACATTCCCCCATGAAGTCCAAGTTAGAATCCACATCACCTATCAAAATAAGTAACTATAACATAAAACGCAACAGATACACCGATCAAGACGAAGTGCACATCAATAAAAGAACCAAACTATCAGACCCTAATAAAAGTGAAATCACATTCGACTTCACCGAGATCACAAAGGAAGAGCAGGAAGACACGGAGTCCACACACAGCATACAAGAAATTATGGCAAATGAGAATGCTAAAAGCAAAGTAAACATCACTGGGCGAGTCACAGAAATTGAACTTCCAACCACCATAACATCAAATGGCAAGACTTTGACGAAACAAGAATGCACACTCACCGACGAAACAGGATCCATGAGATTAGTGCTTTGGGAAGAAGACACTAAAAGAATACAGTCAGGAAACACCTACAAGTTCTGTAAGGCAATTGTCAAGAGCTACCAACAACAGAAGTACATAACACTTAATAAGCAGACATCTATCCAATCGTCAACTACTCAAGTACATAGAAAAGATGCAATCACAAAGGACAACTCTCAGAACACAGTCACATGCCCAGCTGAAGCAGTTGAAAGGCTCACCACTTATCTGTCCTGTACCAAATGCAATTCCTCCTTGCCTTCGAATGATAGCGGCAAGATAATTTGGTGTTCCAATTGTGGCATGGCAAAACTAAAAACAAAGTGCAAAAACAGAGCTCTTGCAAAAGTACTCTTTGTCACAGCTGATCAAAAAGACGTAACACTGACCATCTTTGATGACAAGCTTTCAGTGCTGTATGCAATTTACAAACAACAGTCAGGTCAAGACAAAGAGTTTAGCCAGCTGACAGAAGAAGACCTGACAGAGATGCTTCTAAGTGTGAATGCAACCATAACCTACACTCACAACAACCGAGTTCTAGCAATCTCCTGAACTGTCCATCGTGTCCATTATACACTGAACAAAACATTGAAACAATGCAGATCTTAACTTGTCAATGTTTATTACACTTTTGATCATCATGTACAAAGCATTAGTTTCAGTTACAATCAGAGATTATGAACTTTAACCCCAAAGAATCATTTGTCTAGTGCTTCTGCAATGCAGATGGCATTACTTAACATAACCTTGCATGTTCAGTTTACATATTGTTGTCCTTGTTTTTATTGTTCATTTTATACGAGTGGACCATTAGAATGTGGAGAGACTACCCTATTTCTAATCGCCAATCACTTATATATGGTTCTGTTAGAATAGTTCTAATGTTATCTTCGTTAGGATTATATTGGTTTCTACACATGTTCATGCTGAAACGTTTGTCTTGAAGTAAAGTTGATTCAGTTGCGTTGAACTTTAACTTATTATGTTCATTTACATTTTATGCATTTCTTTTACTCAAATCACCTCATAAAACCAATTCAGATTCCTTTTCATTCAGCCAGTGCAAACTATCACACCTCCTGGGTACATTTGTCGGTTTGTCATACCTTCCTGTCTAAACCTAGAATTAGTTCAGTACTAAATTGTATTGTTGAAAATTAACCTGTGTTTTGCTTGTACTGAGTTCTCGGTCCGGTTACTCAAAGCAGGGTTAGCACTAACCCAAGGTCAATGGTTTTGTTCAGAGTCAAGTTAACCCACTTTTGAGCAATTAGATCCTGGCAACTAGATAGAAGAAACATTTGTAGCCCTGACAACCCCTTTCCCATGCAATTAAAAGTTGCTGCACAGCAGCAGCCCTCATGATATCTAGAACGCAACATACATTTCAAACCATTGCGTAACATGCTACAACTGCTGGAAAAGAGGCTGCACAAATGCACAACAAATAGTGGTCTGGTTTCAATCTCAATCCCTTTCGCCATACATTACACGTCAGCATTCACTACTAATAGGTAGACTAGTATAAATTTAATATAAAGTTTACGATGAGCGAGTGACTTTTCTCCAGTAACCGCGATAAGTTGTATTCACGACTTAAAAACTGGATACACAACTACTGACTATTTAGTGTTACTTTAATGAACCAAAACCATGATCTATAATTTGGTTGTATACTCAGCTTTGAAAGCGGAGTAAAGATTAACGCATTTAGGTTCGGATTTGGAATTAAGTTGTGTGTTCAGTTGCGAGACTGAATAAAGACTAAAGATTCTAGTTTTTTATTAACAATTTAACAAATAGATTCCATTTGGCCGTGTCTCTGTTCAGTTATAGATCACAGATGACGTCAAAATGTGGTAAGAACAAAAAAGTGGCACACGAGCCGCAGACGATTGTGGCACTGATGTTCTTACCACATTTTGACGTCTGCTGTGATCTATAACTGAACAGACACACGGTCAAATGGAATCTATTTGTTTTATACAAAGAACAGAAAAGTAAAAAGAGTAAAATTACGAACCTGCCTCGTAGCTCTCGACTGTTCGAAGATTTGTTCCAGTTTAGGTATTTTTCAAGTCGCCAAGAACACTTTTCGTCTTGGTTTCTTCTTTTTCTTGCTCGTAAATAGCTCCTGTTAAACATTTTATAAGGATTTCACTTGCTCAATCCAGAATAATCTCGCAAACATTTTCAAAACTGTGCGCCGTGTTGGACAAAACAAAGGAAACATTTTTTCTATGACGTCAGCCATGCGTCTGTACTCTGATAGATCATAGGCAACGACCAATCACAGAGCGCGTAGTATTCAGTTCATTGTATAAAAGGTTGTATGAGAAAGATGTGATGTTCATCATGTCACGAGCTTGGGATAAAGGCAAACTCTAAGTCCCCGACAGGATTAGAAGGTTGTATATTCAGCTGAGAGGCTGAGTAAAGTCATCTTACTCCTAAACAGGTGTATTGGTGCAATTCGATTTGCTAAAGAAAATCCAAATAGACCAATATCAAGCAAAATTTGCGACCTGTTCCTCGTTTGGTAAAATTCTAGAAAAGGTGTTATTTTTAACCCGTGAATAATAAGCCCATGCGTAATGACCGGGTTATCGGCATTCACTCATTCACTTGCTCACTCGCTCCTTCCATCAGCTGTAAACTTAGTGACGTAATGTTTTGTTACGAATGCGTTTCGCAACAAGAACAAAGTGAATCCAGCGATAACAACAACTAATTTGTTGTAAACGTATAAAAACAACAATAAGCTTAAAGATGTTTCGCATTTAGTGTCTTTGATGCAACATTAAAATCGATCTAAAAGGATTCTTCAACCGAGACACGCGTTTTGATGCGTATCTACCTTGAAATAACAAAATTTAGTCTTCACTAAGCATGTGTTCCTCGGTGGTCAAGTGGTTTAGTGGCAGGATTTAGAGGTAGAGGGCGCGAGGTTAAGTCCAGCTCTGGACCTTGATTTGTTTTTCTTTTGCAAATTTATGCACGCATATTTTAGTTTATGTCGACGACTATATGGCTTTCAGCCATGAAATACATACCGCAAAATCTATCCGTGTGTAGAATTGAGAAGCAAAAGGAAGAGCTACAGCGTACAATTTCAGGACCAAGTGACAAAACCCCCTTTCCGTAAATGGAGAGAAAATCAACTTTATGATAATTAAAAAAAGACTCATAACGTATGTATGCAATGTTGGAACATGAAACATGTTAAGACAAGAAATTGAATATGATTTTCATAAAAAAACATGATTGTGATTTATGTGAACAGTTTTTTTCATGCGAAGATAATTAACTATTATCGCGCGAAAGCGCGCGTGATATCGCCTAATACTTTAAAATTAGGCTAAAATTAGGCGATATCACGCAAGCTTGAGCGCTATAATAGTTTTATAATTCAACACATTGATAACAAAGTACTGTTTGAAGAAAAAATATCGCCGACAAGCCTTTTATTTAGAAAAAAGCTTACATATGTTTTACCGCGCGAAACTTGCAACATCACATATCATGAATGAAAGTGGCGCCTTTGTCAATATTGTGCAAGCTTGAACACTATAACTGTTTTATAATTCAACACATTGATAACAAATCACAGTTTCGAGAAAAAATTCATTGAGATATACAACCTTTCATTAAGTAAAAAGGCTAACAACAATATTTTACCTCGCACCATTTCTTAAACAACACGCAGCGAATTCCGAAACTTTTGCCAAGCTATAAAAATTAATTTAGCGTACACAATCGTCAGTTGAGAGTTAAGCTTAATTCTACGAAGAGCTTTCGTCTACTCAAAGAACGGGACAGAGTAGTGACTACAAGAATTAAAACACATTAAAATGGCATAGAATGTCTATTACAAGTGTTTCGTATCTTAAAAAGTTCAATTCAGAATCAAAACAAATTGAACAAACACACGGCCACGAACCTAAACATAGCGGCGAAAAGTCGGAAAGAACTGCAGCGTGGACAGTAAGCTTAAGCTTATGTCTTACAAAAATTCACAGCTAAAGGATACAAGAAACGGTTAAAACATCGTACCTGTAGTTGATTTGGCTTTTTATTCCCTTCCATCAACACCAAATTTTCAAACATCGAAGTACGAGCTGAGTCGATCAATGTTGTTTACAAGCTTGCTCGTTTTTTAGCTCCCACAGCCGTAATGACGAGATAAGAAACTTTTCTGAGGAAGTATCAAGTCTATACCATATTCCAGAGGTGATTACCAAAGGAATTTTACGAAAATTGTGCTCCTTCATTCACTCCTTGTCGAGCGGTTAAACTTTGAACCAGTTTTCATTCAGTTACGCCAAGAAACAACACTGCGACCGCGACAACGCGAAAATTTCGCGCCTTTTTTGTCCAATCATGTGAACAATATTTTTTCTCTTTTCTTTTCTTCTCTTTTTTTCTTTCTTTTCCCTTTTTTAACTAATAGTTCACGCACTTTTTCGCCCCAAAACACGAAATTGCAGGCAGCAGTCATTTTCACTTTCCTTCAAAATGCGAAATTTACCGCCATCGCTGGTTATACGTCATGTAGACATAACGCATAACGATAACTTGTTGAATTATAATATCTGTTATCTTTGAGTTTTTAAAACTTGTACATGGGGAGTGTACTGGCGTGCAACGATATTTCGTTTGAAATTTATTATAGATAAGCAATGATATGGAACGTCCTTTAGATAACGAGGCCGAGATTTTATATAGGGTATTAGGAATTGTCGCAAACAACTCTTGAAAAAACACAACCGTACGCTTCTAAATGTTAAGGGAAACCAAGGGTAACACCCATTCCTACGCCAAACCACCTTTATTTTCTACACTGCAGTTTTACCGAATATCTAGCAGTTGAAAACTGTTAAACTGAAAGTTCTTTATTTTACGTGACTTAAAGGGACACTGTTAGTTTTTAGATTTCTTATTCTTAGAATGTAAAGTAATTAATTTAAGTTTTATTGTCTATTCAAGTTCGAACTTTTTAGTGCTAGTTTTATCAATTATATCTAAATTCGTAAATTTTTATGGTTTTGTAAATTGGAGTAGTTTTATAGAGGGCCACAAGTTTATTAGCTTTGCTATTTAGTGCAACCCTCTTTAAATAAAGACTTTACTTACTTACTTACTAACACTGTCCCGCCGCCGAAATAGCAAAATTGATCTGTCCACGTCATAACGCCAGATACCACCAAAGATACAACTCAATTGGATAAAAATATTCTATAGAGCAAAACAAAAGCAGTAGTTTGGAGCTGAAGTGCAGGATTGCAAGGATCGAAGTGGATTACAGTTCATGACAAACACGTTATTTCAGCCGGGACAGTGTCCCTTTAAAAACTAGATAGAACAATTGTAAGTAATAATTGGTTGAAACATCTTGTCCCCAAAGTTAACACTAGTTTTCCTTCTCTGATTCATTAGCTTTTAAAAAGCTCTTTTGGAGTATTTATTAACCAACCATAGGAAACTAAAGCTTTCCTATCTATCTTTACTTTCAGTTCGTTTTGCGCAATTCAGTCCAACTGGAAATCAAAAGGCTCTAAGAGCCATCTCTTGAAAACAAAACAACGTAAGGTTAAATCCACAGATCGGTTTTAATTTTTCATACTGAGTTTTAAAGTGCCACTACGACGAAAATTTTTGTATTTCTTTTCCGCTTTTTCTTAACGCAAATGTATCTAATAGGTTTAGACAAATGCGAATTGCTATAAATTAGGTCGATATATTCTTACACAGCCCAGAAATAGCTGGCCGAAAACCCACGAAAATCACGTAAAATCCGTCCGCCATTACTCCGTTCATAAATCTGAGCCCACGTTCTACTGGTTTGCGATCTGGTACATGTGACTTGATTTGTAACGTCAATGACTCAACGCGGTTCCCTCCGGGACACAGACAACAAAGCCAAAAGGCTCGTGTTGAGTCATTGACGTCACAAAATCTTTAGGCCAACTCGATCCAACTCTCAGGATTCGGTCCCGGACATTTTTTAATTGAGTAATGGCGGCAAGCCGAATTCGAAATGTAGAGTTAAAATAATGGCACTTCACGTACGAGTTTTAACTTTGAACTTCGCAAGGTAAGTAACAAGTACTTATATTTTTAAATATGAAGAGAACAGAAAATGTATATTTTGATAGTGGCACTTTAAATCAAAGAGTTGAAGAGTAAAACTGAAAAACTTGGGAATTAAATACAGCAATCATCTTTTCACACGTAATACACTGGGGAATTAAAAAAGGTTACAGATGATGGAACGAGTGAAAATTTGCATATCTGTCCCCATATGCTATATCTCGTTCAACGCTTCACGTATTCACGAGATAAAAAGGGTGTTGCTTTTTGTTTTCAATAAACCAAACCATAACTATGATTTTTAGGGGTGTTTCTTGGTGTTGCGGAAGCCATTGTTGGTTAGCTTTGTGTTGTGGTGTGGGTATTGTTCAGTGTCTTTTAAATCTTTTGTTTTACGTCATTTGGTGATCACACCATCCGCAACACCAAGAAACTACCATTTTTTGTTATAAAAACGAATGGTAACAGACATATTACTAAAATGTAACTGGCAGTTATTATATGTTAGTATGATTGTGTTCATTTATTATTTTCCTTACATATAAAAAAATGTTTTGCAAGGAACATTTAGCACTTGCTGTAATTATATGCTTATGAAAAGAGCAATATGCTACAATGATAAAAGTAGTCATGAAATATGTATACGTTATTAAATCTATAGAAGCAAATGAAAATAGCACTGTAAATTAAAGAAAGTAAACAGAAGAAAGTTGTATCTTGGAAGCTAACGACAAAAGAAAGCTAAAAAATGTAAGTTGACATAAAGAAACGTTGTGCTTGTAAAAAAATAAATGTTACCGTCCGTCCCGGACCCAGTCTTCTTCGCCTGTGACTTGTTATAGGACAACCTTGATAATACAAACATCAATACAAAATAGTACTGCTCAGTAGCTTTCATTTGAATGGTCATACTTGAGGATTCCATTCACAGACTCAAAAGTTAGAATCACCTTGTACAGCATAACAAACAGTACCACTGGAAAGTACTACTCGATGGCTTTCAATTAAATGGTCACACTGTAGAATTTCATCTACAGACGCAAAAGTTAGAACCACCTTGTACAGCATAATCAGAAACAGTATCACAGGAAAGTACTGCTCAATAGCTTTCGTTTGAATGGTCACACTTTAGGATTTCATCCACAAACTCAAAAGTTAGAACCACCTTGTACAGCATAATCAGAAACAGTACCACAGGAAAGTAATGCTCAATAGCTTTCATTTGAATGATCACACGGTATAATTTCATCCACAGACTCAAAAGTTGTACAGCATAATCATAAAAAGTAGCACAGGAAAACACTGCTCAATAATTTTTATTTTAATACAGGTCACAGTTAAGGATTTTAAAGGCCCAGACTTAAAAGTTGGAACCACCTTGTACAACATAATCAGAAACAGTAGCACAGGAAAGCAGTACTCGAATAACTTTCATTTGAATGGTGACACTTTAGGATTTATTTGAATCCCAGAATCAAAAGTTGGAACAGCAAAAAAGTACTGCTCCATAGAATTTGTAGTTTTAGTGCATGGAAGAATTCGAAAGATTGGGGTATCAACTCGAGAGGCGAGTGAATTATTCATAACTGTCTTATGACGTCTCTTATCTTTCTGGTACTTGGCAAGTTGCGTGGTTCATGGAGATGTGACAAGATTTTGTGGCGAGAAAACATGCATTTCGCACACGATCTTCGACTAGCGTTGCTGCCGTGAACACTAAGGGTTTTTTTGAAAACAAAAAGATCTACGGCGCATCGCTCACTAACTGGAGTAACTCAAATTGTTAAACAAAACAAACTTTAAGCTTTTTTTTTTAAATCCAGTCGGCAATATTCCAGAAACATCTTGCTTTTTTGCCAGACTGAAAGCATAAGGTTTGTTCATCTTTAAGTCGCTGTATATGCGAGAGGCCAACACGTGTCAAAATTCATTACAAACCTGTCAATAACCATTGATTTGACCAATCAGACCATAATACCAGATTCTGGTATGATGACTCAGTGTCAAAAGAATGTCCATAACTAGACCTCGCCAGATATCCGTGAGTGGGAGCTTGTTGAGTGCTGGAAAACACGTAAATCTATAACTGTTGTGCACTACTTGGCACGATTACTTTGTGTAAGTACGATGTATATTTTTTTCCTTTATCAGTTTGTTTCCTTTTTTGGTAAATAAATACACGTAGAGCAGATTTTATTATCAGACAAGACGCTGTGGGAGCGTATACTTGGGCGTCGTTGTATTAGGCATATTGGAGAATAATTGTATAAAACGTTTAAATGCAGAGGACCACTCAACACTACGATAAATAGTGGTAACTTTCTTTCCGGATCTCCTTTATGAAGGGATGCGAGTACTAGACGTCACTCAAAATGTAGATAAACAGTTTAAAATGCAAAGCTAGTACAACGGAAATTAATGGCAGGTTTAATGGCCAATATTTCGACTAGTAGAACTAGTCTTCTACAGGGCCGGCGTTGGAGTGAAAATAATATACAACGGCTCTTAAATTTGAATATAGATAACAAGTACATGATTGGCTAATATGACTAATATAAGATTACATGAAAAATACCTAAGTTGTAACAAGATATAATGACATATATAATATAGGTACAAAACAATGGCTAGTAAATCTGATAACTTCTAAAATAAAGCATATCATAGTTATTGTAAATATCATCTTCTTCAATGTTCATCACGTCTGTTTAAGCCATTAGGTGTTAGTGTTTTGCCTTTTTGAATGAGATTAGGCTTCTCTTGCTTTGCGGCGGGAGGTGTTTTTTGTCGGCAATAGTTCCAGAGGAACGAGTTTCATATCTGCAATGGGGTGACCTGGTAGGGTGAAGAGGGTAGGAACTGCAGCAGATGAATTTGCGTGACTTGTGTTATTAGTGGCTTGTCTATGTTCAGTAAATCGTTCGCGAAGTGTGCGTTTAGTTTCCCCAATATATTGTCTTGGGAATCTGCATGCACGTTATTTCACGGTTTGATGATTGGGAGTATTCGGATAGTGTGAGCAGTCTAACAAAGAAGCGCGTTAACCGTCTAAAACAAGAAGACACAGTACATCCGATCGCACGCAAATTATTAAAGTAGCGTGTCCACTGTGTCAAAAGACGAGTACATACTGAAAAATACAAATCGATGCCTACTTTGTACTTACCGTTGAAAAAAAGGCCGTATGTCAGAGTTTCCCGATGGTTGTTATTGGTTTTAGCTAAATCTTGTAACTAGCTGGTCTGTGTTTCCGACACTTTTGAAGTGAATACAAATGTAGCCGCAAAGTAGCCTTTCGAAGCCATGATGTAATTGCCTGGTCCGGACCCGAGGTCAAAACAACTTTTCCAATTGAAAGTTTTGCTGGAAGTATTCCCGCCGTTATTATAATAAAGTTTGAATGAAACTTATAAATTTAATCAAATTTAACGACAGAAGTGATAATTTAGGAGGAGAGAAACAAATTTAGCCCTTTGAAATATATTTTTTCAGTTGAGGTAAAAATGTTGCAATTTGCATAATGTGAAAGTAATTTGAAACCTTTCCAGTAACGCATAACGCAGCTGTTTCATAAAACATCTCGCAATCAGACACACGAAAATATATCCAGTTTTTATTCCTCTGTATCCGAAACACAGAAAAGAAAATTAAATGAAAAAGTGATCGCTTTAAGGTTATTTTCGCCCGTGAAATATTCACTAGCGTAAGCAAAACTCGCAAGAAACGTCTCGCACGACACCGCGTGCATTGTTTACATCTTCTCTCGGCGGTGAATTTTTGCACTCAAAGTTTCAGTTGGCTGTTCTGTTCCTTCAACTTCACGAAATAAAAATTAATGAAAGGCAAACAACCGAAAGAAGTGAAATTAATTGGGATTCCTACCACGCTTATATTTCTTCCTTCGCTGTCCACCGTTCACTTCTTATTAAATAAGCGCTATGTATGTATTAGTCTAAATTATCTTCTTCATGTTCGTTTTAACATGTTTTAGCGGGGTATCGTAGAATTAATCGCGAGTGTCAAATACTTTCGCAGTGTCTTCTTGAGTAATATCCTTACGCATATTGAATATGAAACTGTTAGATGCAACAGAGAAAACACAACTCGCACTTTGTGACGTTCGCCTTGCATCAACAAACAACAGGTGTACTCCACCGCGGTCAAACGAGAGAAATTTGCAAAAGTTAACCAAAGTACTTCAATGTTAAGGTTGTCATTTTCACTGTTTATTAAAAGTTTCATATATTGACAATACACTGTCAACTCACTAAACGTTTTGAAAGTTTACTAAAAAAAGTTTTAAGCGTTTGAAAACTATGAACCGCAAAACTGTCGGCGCCATTTGCCAACACAATTTTGCTCAGGCACGAAGCGTTTTGATCAGTTTTCAACGATCGAAAAGAAGCTCGTTATTTTGAGCCGGAAAGATGAAAAGATAGTTACATAAACTAATTATTTTATACATCCTTGCCCACGTTTCCACTTAATTCTAAATAAATCCCACCAAATAAAACGAAAAACGCCTCGGACGTGTGACCGCGGTGAAGGTTTGAATAATCCCGCCGTCCCCAGAGTTGCGCAATACTGCACATTTGTGGACGACCAAACTGCATTTTAATACTTGGTCGCTACGCCCAAGTAAAAAGGGTTACTGAGCGTTAAATGAAGGAATCAGGAGCTATTCATAAAATTGCTCAAATTTTGCTGTAATTCGTGAGTTTGTTACTGAAACCGGGCCTTGGCCGTAACAAGAATACACTTTTGCATGATACTAAAGACAGGTTACGTTGTGTAAGTACGATTAAGTAGTGATGTCCACTGTAGTTTGCTCCCGATTTCTCAACTCAACAACAAAAACATCAAAGACAAAATAGCACTATTTTCTGAGAAACAACTGCGAACTATCCGTACGGATCCGCTCGTTTGTCAATGGAGAGAACCAGTTATTGACTACAATTTAGTTTGGTGTTAGTGTTAATCATTTTCTTTTTTTTTGGCTTAAATTCAGAATGGGAAAATAATATATAAAGCATCTCAAATCTAGTCGTAGTTTGTAAATTACATGCATGTATGCGCGTGAAACAGTTATTTATACAGCGCAACACGTGCATGTACTCTGCTGGAGAAAACTGTCCCTTTCTTTTTAGTTATAGCGGAATAGAATCTTGAGAAAGAAATGAGAAAACGTGTGATATACACTGAGCCACCTGCTCTTGATCTGCGTCATAATTAATAATGTGGAAAAATTGACTTTCTTTACTAAAAGGCCCATTAAGTGCCATTAACATACTATTTCTCCTTGTTTCTGTGTAGTGTAATTCAGCTCTTTGGGCTGCAAGGCTGTTTTAATGAACATATCTATTATCTACTAGTACTGACAGAATCTACCTATATGTCTCCTAAATTATTTGGCACGACTTTTGCTTTCCTTATTACAGTGAGAAATTAATTGTAGAGCAGGGGCTCTCGACAGATCCTTTTGGGCTTTAGGACAGCACCTGTTGCAAACTCTTTGTGAAAAATACTAGGCTATTATCATTTAACAATATGACTAGGTATCTAATGTTTCTGTATGCTATTCATCAATATAATGTACTTTTCCACCAGGAAATGTCTTTTGTTCATCTCGTTATTTCTTTATGCTTCTTGTAATTAATACCTAAGTTTCTAATTTCTTTTTGAAAATGTACAATGTTTTAGATTGGATAATTTATGTAGGAAGGTTATCTCAAATTTGACATATCCTTTTATTTCAGTTGTATTATACTTTGTGTGATAAGTTGGCGCATGTTTCATGTGAATTTTTATTGATCCTCTGGTATTTTACTGAATCATCGAACTCTTATAATCAAATCCTGTTACACAGTGGCAACTAACGAGGCAGACAAAAACTTTCGCCCGTTGCCAAGACAGTACAGCATTCTTTTGAACAAACATCTTTAATTTGGTTCTACATTTCAGTATGCATTTTTAACTGATTTCTTACATTCTTTTTCAATTCATGTTTTTTTTTTACCATTCTCTTTCACCTTTCGAAGACTGCAATACAGGCAGCCGAAAGCTCGGATTTTAAAACAGTTAGGCAGAGAACGTTTTTATATTTATTCACTACCATTAACCCTGGCTACGGCTCCACAATTTTCTTTCGTATTTAATCATATTCATATAACGCCGTTTTTGGCCCTAACAGTGCCAAACAAAAGAGCACATATGCATAATTGATGTAAGGAGTTATGATGAAATATTTACTGAATGTAAAACAATAATAGTTCCTTAAATAACTCACTCTTTCCACAATTTTGGAGTCATTTCAGAAAACGTTAAGTCGATCGAGGAGATTTAAAATAGAAACAGCATTTTAATGGCACTTAAATTTTACTTAATCTTTATTATTTTCTGATAACTCCCCCGTTTTAATCAACCAACCCGTATAAAGTAATATCCAAGTATAACAAGCTACTTTATCGATTGACTTTCATCTGTTTTTGAAAATTTGCGTTTAAGAACTACAGTAAAATTTCTATTACTCTGTTGAACAGATCGACCATTCAAATGAGCTTCTCAAACTCATTTATAATTCACCAAGTTTGAGTAAAGCAAATCATAAGCATGACAGTGCTTTGAAAACCCCATCGTAATAGACCAATTCCGATATATTAAAATTCATACTTGGCTCCGAGGCTTAGGGGAATAAAACAAAAGAAATAAATTATTCATACCTGAACCTCGATGTGATTTCTTTTGTTTTATTCCCCTAAGCCTCGGAGCCAAGTGTGAATTTTAATATATCGGAATTGGTCTATTAGCATAGATTTTGGCGATTTTATTCCTTCGTTTTCTCCAGATTTAACACCTCGAAGAGCGCCTTCCTTTTTCCAACCCACTTCTCGGCGTTTGGACATCTTGATGAAACACTCTTTGTCGTGTTCGATATTTATTTCTTAAACTCCTTAATTATTCATAAAGTTTGAACAAAGAAAGTAATAAGCGTTACGGTGGTTTGGTTTTGGCGATGTTCTTCCTTCGGTTTCTCTGTAATTATTCATCAAACACCTCGAAGTCTGTTAATAACTTGGCTGCCTCTTTTTTTTTTCCTGTGTTTAGAAATTCTGATGAAACACTCTTCCTCGCGTTTGACATAATTATTACTTGAATAACTGATAACCAAGGTTTTATTTTAATTTTTCGTCTACTGGATACTTTCGCGAAGATCTAATTGCAAAACAAATTATACATAATTATCTGCCACTGACTTGGTGTTTTGTTTTGCTTTACAGCTGCCTTCGGAATCCAGAAAATGGAAATCTTCCACTGCTTTACTGTATTATTTTTCTTGATGGAACAATTTCCCGCCTCTACTGATGGCATCTGTCAAAACTTCAGGTTTATTATAGACAAGAACGTCATTCTCGACTACGTGCTTGAAGGTCACGTGTTTAAAAACTCGACTGTTGACAGAGTCACCCATTGTCACGTGATGTGCAGAGATGATTGTCGCTGTATTTCTATGAACTACTTACACAACAAATTGAGAGACAACTGTCAACTGAACGACGTAAATATAGAAATGAAACCAGCAGCGCTTAAATACAAAACTGGATCAAGTTATTATGATTTGGTGCGAGAGTACAAAGTAGTAAGTGTTGCCTTTTTTTCTAAAATTAATTAGTACTACGCTAAACTCCCAGTTTCAACTCAAAGAATTACTTTTGTTATTTACTTAAAGTTTTAAGTAAATGTGTCTGCAAAATATTTTCTCTATATTTCAAGAATCCTCCACCCTTTCCATCCTTGGTTTGGAAAACCTGACCCAGAGAAGCCAGCAAAGCTGGTTATTGTTCTACTCCTCCTATCTTCCCTTGTAAAATGTTTGAATGGAGGTGTTGTAATATTGGTGATGGATAAATTTTTATAACGCATTTCTAGTATCTTTTTTGAGCAATTGTGCATGAATTATATGTTCCCTTTACTGTTTTAAATAGCATGGACGAAGCTTCGTTCCAGGTCGAGATCAGTGTATCAACAAATGTTGCCAAACCAATCCATGTCTCCAGGGAGGGACCTGTCACGAGATTTGTGACCCCACCACCGTGAGGTTCAACTGCTCTTGTCCGGCTTATTACACTGGTCAGCGGTGCGAGAAGATAAAACATCCCCGGAGCTGCAAAGATCTGATAACAAATGGCGCCAAAATATCTGGAATGCACTACCTGTACGACTCCCAAAATAAGCTTTTTCCAGTCTACTGTGATTTTGATTCCGATTCTGGGTATGTTTGGGCGTTAATACAATCTTTCTCGCTCGCAAACAACTACCTGGTCAAAGAATTGAAATTTGGAGATGACACGCCTATTAACGAAAATGACGGGACGATAAACTGGAATGCTTATCGATTGTCCCTGTCCCGCATGCAGTCAATTGCTGATGCATCAACACACTTTCGAGCCACTTGCAACTTCCCGGCTGATGGTCTTGTGTACACCGACTACGCACGCGCAAAGTTGGAAGGCCACGATCTCTTTGGTGAGTGGTCAGACCATTGCGGCACATATGAATATGTTAATATACGAGGAATTGAGTGCCAAGAATGCACTGCAGCAACGTGGCAAAGAAAAGCGTGGCATATCGGCAGCTATGACAGTTCTACTGTTAGCGGCTGTGATTTTGATGGCACGAGCGGAGGTAGTTTCGCTGAACAGAACTTTGGGCGTTATGCCACGGCTAACACTATTAACGCTGCACATCGTTGCACATCTAATGAACAGTCGACCACTCAGCATTGGATTGGAAGCAAGTTTTGAAGTTAACTCTCTTCTTCCATTTCCATTCATTTTGGGGTGTGAACCAAACAAAATATTGTTTCACGAAATACTGACAACTATAGTGAGCTTTACAGAAAAGGTCTCCTTAACAACAACCTTGTTCTCCGGGAAAGGGAACACGAAAGAGCCTGAGAACGAGGTTGTTCTCGACATCCTTATTAGGGGACTTTAGATCGGACGACGAGTACGAGATTGAGTACGAGTACGAGTACGACTTTTGAATTTAAAGCCAGTCACGTCCCCAGAACTGTCGTTCCTTCCTGTTGCAAACCAGAAGATAAGAAGACTCTAGGTATAAAATTTGTGTGGTAAATGGTTACTTAGAGCACACGAACTAAGTTTTAAAAGTCGCACTCGTACTCAATCTCGTACTCGTCGTCCGATCTAAAGTCCCCTAATCTTAATTACAATACTTTAGAGTTTTTTACTCAGACTAAAAATATAACTTGCAATGCAGCCGGCCTTTTTTGGCGAGGGACTGCTGAGTTTTAAATTGATTGAGTTTATATATAAGCTGTCATTTTGTTTAATTGAAGGAGTAAACGTCAGCATGATTAAATACTCTCTAACAAAAAGAACATTTAGCGCTTGCTGTAATTATATGCTAATGAATCGAGCAATATGTCACAATCAGTAAAAGCAGTCATATAATATGTAAACGTAATGAAATCTAAAGGAGTAAATAAAAAGAGCTCTGTATATTAAAGTAAGTCAGAAGAAGAAAGTTGTACCTTGGAAACTAACTACAAAAGAAAGCTAGAATTCAGAAGCAAAGAAGGAAACCGTAATTTTAAGGCCTGGCTAAACTAGGAAACATTGTCGCGGAAACATTGTTGCGGAGGCAAATGTTTGCCAGTTTAGCCGCGCGGGAAACATGTTGCGGAAACAAATTTTGCTGCTCGGAAACAACAAAATGTTTTTGCCTCAGGTCAAAAACATTTTTGCTTCCCGGACACAAATTTTGATTCCGAAACATATGTTTCCCAGTTTAGCCACCGTAAAAAGCAATGTTGACTACAGTTTCCAGTACTGCTCACTAAAAATGTTTTCTAGCAACGGCGAGCGGACCGGCGAGCAAACAACAATGCGCACGCGTGACCCTTTGTTTACGAAACAATGTTTCCTCGTTTAGCCACCGGGGCAGCAAAACATTTTGTTTGCTTCCCGCTAATTTAGCCACCCCAGAAACATTACAGGAAACAATGTTTCCGCAACAATGTTTCCTAGTTTAGCCAGGCCTTAAGTTGACATAATAAAACGTTGTCAGTTTGTGGAGGCTTGCCGCTCACTATGCTATCGACAGATTTGTGGGTCTACGTTTGAGGGTTTCCGTGATCGCGTGTCGCATGGTCCTCTGAGAGGAGTTCGTAGAGAGAGCCTGGGAACGAGGTTGTGTAGACTTGTGTCGAGTGGAAATCGGCCATGTTGGCGTGTCGCATTGGCGTGGTTTTCGTTTATATTAAAGCGTTTGGTCTGTTTTCATAGAATTTGACGGCGTTTATTTTCGTTGTAGTTTTCAAGGTAAGTTATTGCTTGTTCTGGTGTACTATACCGTATCAATTTGTTTTCATGCGTCGTAAACCTTAGTGCGTTTGCGTTAGAGATATAGGCTTGTTTTGTTGTTTTTGACATTTTCAGCTATTCCTGTAGTACTCATCGTTACAGCAGCTCTCGAGGTCACACTACAGGCCAACATTTCGTTTGGATGGAAATCTGTGCAGGTTGCATTTCAATTCAAGAAAAGCTAATACGCTTACGCAAGCCAATATTCACTCGGCTTGATGCTCACTGAGGAAGCACCGTGATATTACTTAAATGGCCACTGAAAAGCAATACTAATACAGCCTGATATAGACACTGGAAATCATACTGAGTCGCATTTCACTTGCTCAGTCACCTATATTTTAAAAACCGTACCTGAAGATTCAAAAGATTATGGGGATGTCAGTTGGACAATATCGGTCCATGATCGGTCTTATCACGTCTGAGAGGACGATTTTGAAACATGATGTTAATGATGTTTAATTTGAATGTGTTTTACTTACCAAAGTTGAAACAAGTTGATGGACAATATAAAATGTGGAACGAAGTGAAGTTTTGGTTCACACAAATGACATTCTACAATATTTATATTCCATTGATTATAAGACAAGCGAATAACATGGAGGAAAATCCAGGCCCTACAATATTTGATGTCATTGACCCAACAACAACAGTATGTGCTCACTCCAGTCAAGAAAATAAATCGCTCTTTTGGAGAAAATGCTGGTAACCAATGTGTACCAATGTCACTTACTGCTATTATTTACCATCATCTAGAAGATATTAATTAGACTAATTTGTGGACTTCTTCCACTTTTAATAATATTTTGGTTATTGGAAATAACCTGTACAGTTTTGTACACTTCTATAAGATATTCTGTGCGAACAAATGATTATTTGCTCTTAACTGATATGCCAGTTTACTTATTGTTTCAATTTTTGACGAAGTGCATACATTAAAATACAGTGATTCATTAACAGGAAGTGTGTTTATGGCATCTAACAATGGCCCAATTATGTCTCTTTAAAATTCACTTCAAGAGGTTTTTCTCAGGTAAACTACAATTGAACAAACCCAAACTTGGTAAACGGACTAATTTTAATGCGATCTTTCTTGTGATGGCCTCCAATTTTTAATTGAATTAAAATTTAAAACATCATCCCCAGTCTTCATATAAAGTTCGGAACGGGCGATTTCAGCCGCCTATTCAAGATTCGCCCTTGAAAAATGTTTGCAAGAGAAAAACAACCGTAAAAGAAGCAATTTCACGAGCGTCTGCAGAACAACGTTATGCACCCCGGGAAGTTGAAATATTTCATTTACTTTTTAGCCGAAGTTGGAATTGAACAAATAAAAACGGAAAAAATAACTTTAAACACCTAACTCCTAATGGCCATTTCACTGACACTCTTAATTCAGGACTGGTGAAGATGATGAGCTCTCTGTTAATTACTTTAACTATAATCACGATGATGCATGTGCCTATTTGTTAGTAATTGAACTTCATGTCGTACAAATCAGGGTAATCGTTCTCATAATTTCAAATCGTCCTCGCACTAAGTGGTCGGCTGATTTGAAATTACTCGCCCGATTATTCCCTGAAGTCTACTCCACTCAGTCCAATTACTATTACTAAGTGTACAGTTGAATGTACTAAATGAATTTGCAAAAAGCAATTCCAGTTATTTGAACAATGATATTTTGATCAATGATTCTAATAGAAGCCCCCACACGTTCGCATTGCGGACCTATTTTTGTAAAAGGTAGCTGTTAGTGTCAGTCGCGGACCTCTGCCTTGCCTGCGAGCAGTTCTCCCCGAAAAGCGTAAAACTTCCCTTTTCCACAATTTCGTCCACAGACTCAAAAGTAAGAACAACCTTTTATTTTATACATACTGAGATTTTCTGATAGAATTTCGCGCGTGAAAACCCCGTTCGGGAATTTTCGCAGCCAATCAGAATGGCGAAACGACTTTCTCACACGTGAGAAAAGCGTTTCGTCCAATCACAAAGCACCTGTCAAAACATATCAGTATTTTCAAAGGCGCTTGTACTGTCGCTGGCGCTAGCCTTTTCATTCACAAAAATATTTGCTTGAACTTTTAATTCTTTATTCAAAACTCAAGAGATGACAGAAAGTTCCGGATTTATGTCCTTGGACAAACCAACTGAAGAATACATTCAAGACCAGGAAAACAAAAAACACTCGAGCGAAAACGCGAAGAGATGTTAATCTACTAACCGTAAGCTTATTCTTAAAAGAGAAGAGCGAAACGGAACCAACAACAACAAGAAATTCAACCAGAACAACTCAACAAGTACGTATGCGAATTGAAGACGGCGAAGACTACGAGCCTTCAAGCCTTCGAGGATTGATTTCGAGTTTCAACCGGCATTTGAAAGAAAGTAAATACCCTGTGAGCATTATTGAAGACAAAGCGTTTGAACAAGCAAGAAAATGCCTGGAAGCTCGAAGCAAACAACTGAAAAAAGAAGGCAAAGGAAACAGATCATATGCAGCCGAAGCTTTAAGCGACGAGGAGGTGAACATTCCTTATGATTTCCGATCGATTCTGTACAATTTTTAATTATTATTGTATTCTCACTACTTGATTGTTTGAGACTCTGCCGGTCAAAGTAATTTAATTCAGAGCTGTTTATTTTCGAGACAAAAATAAATAAAACATACCCTGGCATAAAATCTCAGTTTGTATAAAATAAACAAATTACAGCATGGGCAGTGCTTTGTACGGCATTTACGCACTCGTTGGTTTGTATCAGAAATCTCACTCGTTCGCTGCGCTCACTCGTTCGATTTCTGATACATCACCAACTCGTGCGTAAACGCCGTACGCGCGCACTGCCCATGAAGTAATCTATATGTGAATATAAACACTGGCTGCTGGAAAGTACTGTTCAGTAGCTATCAATTATTTGAATGGCCACACTTAAGGATTTTATCCTCATACTGAAGAGTTAAAACCACTCTTTACCACAATTGCCGGTAATCTCGCAATCTGATTGGTCGATGCGGGTGGTAAATGAGAGTGCAGACAACGATGCTGAAGCTAACATCACGCAATTTCTAAATGTTGTGGCAAAAAACAGATTTCACTGGTTTTCCGTGGTGTGGACTATTATTTACCAAGATTTACGTCATCACATGGTCAAAATTTGTTGCTGACTCACTCGGCTTCGCCTCGTGAGTCCACAACATTTTGACCATGTGATGACGTAAACCGTGGTGATTTACGGCAAACCGGTGGAAATTTACCGGCAAACCGGTGGCAATTTGCTAATTGTACAGTATAATGAACAGCACCACAGGAAAGTACTGCTCCGATTTGAATGGTCACACTTAAGAACCTTATTCTGAAGCTCAAAAATTAAACCACCTTGTACATCTTTTAATTACAGTAGTAAAAAGAATCTCTTTTTACTTCGTATGTGGAGGTATGTTCTCCGTCATTGATTTGTTCTTTTTAAACACGACAGTAAGGTGATTCCACTTTCTAACTGTTTATTGTACATTCAGGCTTGTGTTCTCTCCAGTGTTGAGTCTGACATTTCTTTCCGCAATAGAACACTTTCTTACATCCCAAGCATCTTTTTAAATCGCCTGTCTTTGAATGACAAAAGGCACATTCTGGCTCTCTGAGAGGAGGAGCCCACTGAGGAGGGCCACATGTAGATGTGTGATCCAAGCCGGTAAAGAAGGAACCCATTTTGCTTTCTAACAAGCCTGACAAGAACTCAGAGAGGCCATCTGGAGAAATATCTTCTTCCGTTGGTCTGTTATTTGGGAATGGAAAAAACTGGTTGAAGGGAAAATCCTTCATAAGCCCTTTCATTGTTTCTGTAACATAAGAATAAATAAGCTCCGATTTAAAATTTAAATTGAAAGGTAAATTGGAGAGAATACTCGGCAAAAAATTATTTAAATATTAAGGTTATTTTAAGGTTATCTTACAATGCATGATGCACTTGTAGGAACGTACGATTAACAATTCACCTTGAAAACAAAAATAGAATATAACTATAATCTTGACCGAAACAACAGAAGGTATCAAAAACCATTTTGAATTAAAAATAAAAGAAGATATCTAGCCAGAAGCACCGAGCGAATCGTGTCAGTGGAAAACTGTTCGGAAGGCCTAAGTAATCTTAAAAATTCGTAGTAAAATGCCACCTCAAACTTTCTTAACATCGGAACATTTAACGCCATTTGTCTTCGTCGTTTTGCGTACGAAATAAGGTCAGCTGGGATTATCGGAAAGGCGAAAGCAGCTGAGTAAATTCGGGGAATAAGATTCCTTTCCTTAAAATGTTCTGCCACTGAAATAATCAGCTAAAAGAACCGTAAATCTCAAACTGTATTAGCTTCCATACAGTTTCCTTTAAGGGCAGTAAAATGATCTGGAAAACAAGTGTAACGCCATTCCAAGAGTTTTCCTAAACATTCTTCGCTGGATACCCCTGATCTAGTTGTTTCAGTCAGGAAGTCGGAATTACCAAAGAATTGTAGATTGCTTTCTCTGGGAAATAAAGGGGACAAATAGGAATCCTTCCACGCATAAGAGCCATTATCCTGAGCAACTCTGGCTGCATTTGTGTACAGCAATTTACGTAACAAGCTCTTCTCCTGTTAGAAGAAAAGCAAGATATTGAGAATACAAAACTGATTAAATGCAAGGCTGGCACTACGGCAAAGGGCAGATTTATTAAATGGCCAATATTTCGACTAATAGAACTAGTCTTCCTCAGTTCACATTCAAGTGACGCCTGGCACGAGATCTTTCACAAGGAAGATCCGGCAACTACCAGCAAGTTTTTCAAATTTCTGCGTCGTGTGGACCTCTGCATTCAAAGGTTTTTTTTATATTGAGAATGTCATAAGAAGTGTAAGTGCGATACATTCGTAGCTATAACACCTTTGACAAAATGCACTCATGCAATGGCCACTTGACAAAGAGTTACATTTTTGAAATTTAAAAACCATAACTTAATCAGGAAATGATATAACTGTTCCCACCTGTTGATCAGCAACAATTCTTTGCACTATATGAAGCCAGGTTACGGAGAAGAAGGAGCTCATTACTCGTGCGGCAGCTGTCGCATCACTGCGAAGTTGGTTAGCAAATCTTTGAGAATCGTAAAAGAGGACTTTAAGTATAGGCAGGTTCTTCCATTTGTACATTTGCAGTACTTTAATAACAAACCCCTTTTTCCGTGCCATGTTGTCTGGCGTTTGGTACGGCTCTTCGATGACCCCAAGCTCGTCAATACAGTATATCTTGTTCATCTTTCGTGACAATGAAAATTGAAATATCTCTTTTAATAAGAGCAACAGCAACAACAAAACTTTATTTTTACAAGGGAAAGTTGGTATTTCAATGGAACATGGCAGAGTTGTTGTTATATGGTAACAACTATTGCTTTAAAACTGGTAAAATAATCCAAGTAATTTGTCGTCCTTGAAATATTTTTATTTCGAGAGATACACCACATAAAAACAAACAACAACAATGGTAAGTTAGGATGTTTGTCGACCTTTCATGAGTTGAAAACTGCGTACTTTGCTATCGATAGACAGATGGTTTATTTCATTCTGTTTTGTGCACTTTTGTAAGTAGATATTTAGATAAGTACGTAGTGTAAATTCGTATGTTGTTCTCGATGTCGTTATACATACTTGTAAAGAAGAAAAAACCAATAAATACAAACTCTAATGCCAGATAATACCAGCTAAGTTTGACGGATATCCGTTTAAGTAACTCTAGTCGTACCTTTGGCTCATTAATGTGCCCTACTAAAATCATGGCAATGGTTTCTCTGAGGTTAAAAAATGGCGAACCGCTTTTCCCTTGACTCTTCAGATCAAGATCAAGCTTGGTACGAAACATTTTACCGCACACTCTGCAATGAAAATCGAGTGTTACATCGTTTAGGAAATAAGAAGGAAATGAGTATAAACTGAGACGGCAAAGAATGCGATTGACAAGTAACTATTTAACCTAGGCTAGGCTATGTTCTTATTGTACCAGTTCCATTTTGGATCCGTTAAAACAAATTCAGTGCTAGGATAGGCCTTCTGTACACAATGTACCTGCTTACTGGACCGATTTAGGATGTATCCATGTAAGTTTTGTACCTTCTCCAGAAGTAGGTACACTGAAACACGTTACTAGAGTTTAGTGTAAATGTGCCAGTACAGCTCAGATCCACGCACGCTTTTTTGCATGTACGTTATATTTGGATCCGAGTAGGTTTTGTATTGGTAAAGAGCAAACGTACGTACGTATGTTCGTTGAAAGAATCTAACCCAAAGCCCAAACGGGGGAAGTTTTCTGAATTCACAGGGCCAATCCTTAATAAAATGAAATGCAGTTCTATCTTAAACTATTAGGTATGGGGATGCATGAAATACTGTGGTCTGACCATTCAAATAAAAGCTATTGAACAGCAGTGGCGGGTCTATGGGAGGGGCGTGCTCCATCTATGGGACGGGCGTGCCCCATCTATGGGAGGGGAGTTCACGTTCTCATTGCTCAGATTCCTATATTTAGAACTACACTCACCTGGACGATCATATCGACAGACTAATTAACAATTAGATTATGAGCTCGAGATTACTATCACGCGATAGAAATCAAGAGCGAATAATCTAACTGTTTCAGTATAAATATACTAGACGTTCAAAACTTAACAATACTAAATACTCTTCACAGACACTTCGAAAACGCGAAGAAGCGGCCGCCATTAGGCTTCTCATTCTACTCATTATCTACAACAGAATAGATAGTGAGTAGTGTAGCCAATAAGAGAACAGCATTCGTAATAGAACGCTAGTAGATTTATACTAACATTAATTATTATTGTTAACATGTCACATACTTTGCAATTGAATCAAGCCTCTCCACTTTTACATCCCATATTGGCATGGCGTGAAATGGAACTGGTGCCGGGGATTGTATCACCAGCTCACCCATGGTTCCATCTTCTCTCTTCGGGATGTGGCAAACGACTTTTCCTCGCGTGCGGGAAATCTGGAACTTAGAAGAATTTTCATCGACCGCACAAGAAAAGTACATGATACACCGCTCTCTATCCGAAAAAAAGAGAAATTAACGACTATTCTCAGTACCTCATAAAGCAATAATATCATGATAACAATAGATATCCCACAATCCTCCGCTCTGTTTATATTATCGCCATGACTTACTTTGTGTACATTTTTCTAAAGGCATCTCTAGTGTGTTTCTGTGACCCACCTTCCCAGGCCCCCGGACATGACACGGTGCGGTACCTCAAAACATGTGAATATACCGCTGTCTACACTCGTGGACGGTAACCATTTTCACGCTCCATATATATTTCATTGTATATCCATGTGTATTGAAGGTACTGAGAAAATGTTAGTATTAGCAAAGCCTTCGATTGTAAACAATTGTTAGTGATTTTAATTCATTTATAGCTTTAGATTGCCCTTCTCTCAGTCTCTGAGTTTCTTCTATTCGTTTTAGTGTGAGTTGAGTCTGTAGGTATACAGGGTGGATCAAAAGTTCGTGCACTTTTTTAATGCGGCCAAAAAACAAGTTTTACAAAACAGTAGCTTGACAAGTATTTCATATGATTAAAATAGTTCATTGTAGTCTGTGAATGTGTAAAATTAATAGCCAGAATGGCCACCCTTGTTCTTTATTACGCTTTTTATGCGCTTGGGCATAGAGTGAGAGAGTGGCTGCAATGTATCTACGGATACATTTCGCCAAGCAGAACAAAGGCGCCTCTTTAGTGCTTTCATTGTTTTCGGCGGTGGATCTCTGTAAGTGGACTTGTCCAAGATACTCCAAACATTTTCTATTGGGTTCAAGCCGGGTGAATTGGCTGGCCATTCGTCCTTTTTTACGAAATTCGGCAGGTTCTGTCGACACCATATCTGAGTGGCCTTGGCTGTGTGTGCAGGAGCGCCGTCTTGTATGAATGTCATGTTTCTATTTGCACTGAAAAGCTTCGTTTTAGTAGGATCTTGGGTATTCGATCGCCGTGACAGTATAGGTCTGACTTCTTTCTCCAATATCTTATTCACATAGTAGTCAGAATTTAGCGTTTGGCCTTGGGGAATGAAGTGAAGGTCGGTTAAACCATGGCCGGTCATTGCTCCCCAAACCATCCACTTGGCACTTTTTTTAACTTGATACGCTGGGGGAACTTGGCTTTCCTGTGAGCCCCAAACTATGTCATTTTTAGGGTTTGGCAACTGAAATAGGTACTTGGGACACTCGTCTGAGAAAAGAAAGTCTTCCTATTCTTTGGCCGTCAGTTTCTTATACTTCTTTGCGAATTTAAGCCGAGCCTCTCTTTGTTTTGTACTCAACAGTGCCTTTTTCTGGCGCTTCATTGGCTTCCAACCTTTCTTGATCATAAAACGTCGAACCGTATCCTTCGAACCTGGCAGGCCTTTCCTCTTTAGCTCTGTAGAAATCTTCCTGGTTGAATTCCCTCACTTGTATTTTGCTTTGATGATGGCATTTTCGGCGACTTTGGTCAGAACTGTTGGTCTCCCAGACCTGGCCTTGTCAACAAAGTCCACCCGTACGCACCACTTCTTTGCCCAGCGCTCCGATTTTTGGAGGATTTTAGCTAGTTCTTTAAACGAGCAACCAGACGACCTTAAAATTGCTGCTTGGGCTCTAGCATATACCTTTTTTCTTTCATTTAAAGGGTTCATTTTTCGTTTTCTGGCGCTCGAAGAAAGCTCTGCAAATTCAACTCGCTGTTCACATCATCAACAAAAAAAGGCGAGAAATGTGTATGTCTGATTTCGCGCGTGCTCAACTTTTGGCGGGAAAAAATAACAAGTCTTCGAGATTTCAGTTTTTATCGAAAATTTAGGCAGAATTCATAACTTTTTTCAAATTGGAAACGCAGTTTGTAGTCAGATATTCGAGCATAAAAGATTAAAAGCAACGCAGTCAAAAAAGTGCACGAACTTTTGATCCACCCTGTAGTTAGACTTGTAAGACTATCCATGACTTTAAAACAGCATATTCCGTTTTTATTTATGATTTGATGTTTATTGCTTTGTCACGGAGATTAGCAATGGTAAATAAATTCAAAACTTTGACATCTGACATGCATAGGGCTACAACAAAAACTGTGTCAAGTTAGTGTAGCTTACTTTATAACCCAGAGACGGCCTGGGACGAGAGTGGGCGAGCGCAAGAGCATTCATGGTGATTTCAGTGCCTTGCTAAACTAGAAAACAATGTTGCATTTGCGGACACAAATTTGTCTCAGTTTAGTCGAATGAGAAACAAACGTTTCGGAAGCTAATCTTGTTACCTATGTAATGTCATCGAATCAACGCAAAAACGTTCTTGTTTCCTGGACGCAATTTTTGCTTTCGAAACTGACGTTACCTATGCAGTTTAACTACATAAGTAGAAACAATGTTTCTAGTTTAGCCACGCCCTTCGATAAAACAAAAAATTTAAAAAATGAAGGTAGTTTTTTGAGTCATTTAAGAGCATATACCCACCTTTCAGCTCCTTTAAAGAATATAGTGACTTTAGTTGGACACGTATCAGGTTGAAATCTTATCTGCATCGCCTTTGCTTTACATCTGACTGAATCCAAAATTTCAAGCTCTGCACAGTATGAAAACTTGTTTTCCTCGACTTTTACTACCTATAACAAAGATAAATTGGGTGCTACATGACTGTATCAGACAGTGGCACTTTTCTACTAATGGTTGTAAGACCAAGTGCAAAGTGCACCATGTTACCTATATTTTTTTTAAATTTAATTTAATTTAATTTATTTTTTTTTTCACGAGACTTTTTTTAATTAATTAATTTTAAAATTACATCAATGTAAGTAATACAGAAGCAAAGACGACATTTTACAACAGAGGAAATAAATACTTACAGTAAAAAGCAAAGAAAGTGCGACGGAAAACTGTATGTTAAAGGATAATTTCCCAAGTTCGGTAGAAATTGGGAAGCGATTTCCGTTTAGTTGCGATCACTTTTAAAATTTGTAGTTTTTCTTGCATTTGCAGAAGGAAGTTACGGAAGGATAGTATTTCTCCACGTAAGCTAGTGCAAAAAATGCAGTATTTTGCGATTAAGATAGAGTAATTTAAGACCTGCCGATGCTTTGTTCTCTTAAACCAGCCATAGAGTATATGACTTGCGTTTAACACAATGTTTTCATGTGTTTTAATATGCCACCAATTTTGAAACAAAATCCAAAAATCGGCAGATAAACTACAGTGTATTAACATGTGGTCTAGGATTTGTCTTTCTAAGTTGCACAAGTTGCAGAGGTCATTGTCAACAAGACCATCACGGTAAAGAGTCGCTTTGGTTGGAAGTATGTTGTGTATCACTTTGTATTGAAACATTATTATTTTTACTTCTTTTGTGACAGTATAGGGCAATAGATAAACTTTTTGAATGTTTTTCTCGTTGAATCCATGTCGACGTATTTTACTTTCGGATGTTGGAGGTACGAAGGCATTTTTGAGCAGGGTAGAGTAAATTGAGCTGGTTGATAAGTTGTTACCTGGGGAATTTTGATCACTGTATTAGCCTTGACTTTTAAGAGTTGCTTTCCACGTTAATGGAATGGCGCTAAGAAGTCCGTAATATTGAGTGAATGGTACATTGAGCTGGAATTTTAAAGAGAATTCATGAAAATTTAAAAACTCGTTTTCGTGGTTTAATAGGTTACGTAGGAAGACGATCCCGGAGTTAAACCAAGGTCGGAAAAATACAGTTTTTTTGTCTATTAGAATATTACTGTTGTTTCAGAGAATCTCGTTTTTAAAATTCAGATTTGTGTCACAGGTTGAGACTTTGAAGTTGCACCAATAGTCTAGAATGGTTCGATAGAATGAGGGTAGGTTTTTAAGATCGAGATTTTTGGTCCTATAGTTGCATTTTGTTAAGAAAGCGAGATGACCATTTTGGCGCAAAATATGATCAGGAATAATTTTCCAAGAGGCGAGCGATTCATCTTGTATTCTGTTGACCCATGCAATCTTCAGTACTTTTTCCATTATCCTGAAATCACACATTTTTAGACCACCGTGTTTTTTTTTCTCCTATTATTGTACTTCTTTTCACTTTTGCTGGCTTGCCATCCCAGATGAAGTTGAAGGTGAGTTTGCTGATTTCATGGACGTAATGGTCAGGGACATTAAACACCGACGCGGAGTAAATAAGCTTAGATAGACCGAGTGTTTTTACTATGTTGATTTTTCCGTATAACGTAAGATTTCTTTTTTGCCAGGTGTTGAGCATTCTTTCTAAGGATTGTATTTTCTCGTTAAAATTCCGTGTGTCAGCACTTATTTGGTTGTAAGAGAAAAAAACGCCAAGGGCATTGATTGGTTCCTTTGGCCATTTGAAGCCAAAGGGAGTATCTTGTTTTTCTTTCCATTTACCTAACCACATTGCTTCGGTTTTCGAGTTATTAATTTCTAGTCCTGAACAAGCACTAAATTCACTTAAAAGGCTACGAAGGTGTGACACGGATTCACAATCCCTGACAAAAACAGTAGTGTCGTCTGCATACTGGCTTATCTTTATTTCGTGTTTGTTTACTTGGATGCCTTTGATAGTGGGATCTTTCTTTAAAGCTCTAGCAAAGAGTTCTATACCTAAAACAAAAATGACACCAGACAGAGGACACCCTTGCCTAACACCTCTTTGTAGGGAGAAGAAAGTGGACGCGTGTCCGTTATTTAAAACACAACTGGAAACATCGTTGTAGAAAGTTTTAATCCAATTTAGAATATCAGGGCCGAAATTATAAAGCTTCAACGCTTCAAAAAGATAGTTCCACTCAATAGAATCGAAGGCCTTTTTAAAATCTAAGAATATTGCAATGCCTTTCTGATTTAGTTTGTCGGTAAAGTGCATAATATCTTGAATTAACATAATATTTTCACCGATGCCATGTTACCTATATACTGGAATGTTTGAGAGAGAGTCTGTCTACACTTTCGGTTGAAGTGGCATATTTGTCATTTGTAACCTGATTTATGTTGTCGATATTTTCATTTTCAGAATTACTAGTAATTATTTGTAAAACCTAAAGGAAGTGTACAAGCTTTCTAGTGGAAACTGTTGGAATTTAATAGTCCCTGAATTAGTTCGTGCCGGTGAGTAATGCAATTAACTCTCGGACGTACAGGGGGGAAGGGGGGGGGGGGGAGGGGTGGATGCCACCCCCTTAAGGTTTTTTTCCAATTTTTTCAAGACCATTTATGATTAGCTCATGCTGTCTTCAGTAGCTGTTCGTTTATCCTTGAGACACGTTTTGGAAAAGTTTGGCGACAACCGGTTGCTATGGTAACGGGATATGACGTCATAAGTAGCATGAGGTCAAGCCATTTTTGAATAAAAATGCGTGTTTTCACCCTTTTTCGGTGAAAAAACATAAAATGTTACCAAAAGCATCAAAATGTTTAATTGTATGTTATTTTGCAACTCTAACAAAAAATACTAGCAATTTCCGCATTTTTCCGATAAATTTAAATTTTTAGTAAAATCCAAGATGGCGGCCATCTTGGCGACCATTTTGGATGACGTCACGATCCCCGTAGAGCACATCACAGGAAATATTGCAACATCGCAAAAACCCAAGGGAGGGGGAGTGCAACCCCCACTCCCCTAGAACCACGGTGGGGGTTAGCGGTATAAGTTGGCGTGTACGTCCGAGGGTTAAGGTTGTGTCTAGGCGCTTGGCAAACGCTATTTATATCCTTGCACTTCGCACGCCTTTTCCCTTTCCCTTCTAGCGCGTGCCATGCACACAACAAATAATGTTTTTTTCGCTTTAGGACTTGAATAGCCAACACTAACCTTAAGAATTTCACAACTGTTGTCCGATTCAACCTCAGTAAACGTGTGCACATAACACAATCCAAATTTCTCAACAGGATCAACTCGTCTAGCGGTCACAACAGCTTCACCGCCAAGAAAAATCGGCTCCCCTTCTATGATTGGCTTCATGTCACGAGAAGCAATCCACATCCAGGCATTTGACTTGAGCTCGTCCCAGTCCTTTTCACGAAGATGGAATGTCACCACGTGAGTGGTGTCATCGTATCGTATGCTGTTGTAAATCACTGGAAAGGTCGGATCCACGGGCAAAGGCAGACCAGAGAACCACTGTAATATGATACAACATATTGTAAAAAGTAAGTAGTTTAGGGACACTCGCCTTTTTTGAGACGGCTTTGGTGGACATTATAAAAAAGCTGATAATTAATTCACTCGGAAATGTCGGTTTTTTTTTTCGTCCTGTGCACAGCGTTGAAGTCCTTAAATTACACCAAACATCGAATGTATGTTCCTGGATCTCAACATAACTTAGGGGGCCGGGGAGAGGAATACATGTAAAAGTCACTTGCTTGTCAGAAAAGTGCCTAATGTCAGTCCAAACCAATTGGCCAAGGTTGCAGCTTTCATAAGCTACAAGACAACCTTTAAAGTCAGTACCAATGAAGGATGGATAGAAAAGAACAAACTTTAAAAGGAAATACCAAAAGAAAAAAAATGACTGAGAAGTGAAGAATAGCGTGCATGCGTCAGTATAATAAAATAATTATGTTATAACGACTTTTTGAGTAAAAAAAGTGAGATATTTCAGCAAATTAGCTACAGGTCGTCGTCTCGAAAGGTCGTGGCTTAACCCGGGTTCTGTAACATGAAGGAACTAGTACTGCTACCACCCCCCCCCCCCCCCCCCCCCCCCCCCCCCCCCCCCCTGGATGGGATGAGTCTATCGCAGGGTTACTTTCAGCATTTTGCCGCCGGTACCTATTTATACACCTGGGTGGAGAGAGACAACGTGGAGTAAAGTTTCTTGTCTACGGAAACAACACGCCTTCAGGTTGAAAATACAACGCGGCAATCTGGACACAACTGCTTTTACGACCGTGCTTTATAGAAAGTTCAATAACTAGAAATATACTGTTTCACTAACAAAAACATTTACTTGAAATTGTCCCAAACCAAAATATTTGTGATCCATTATGCAAACCATCGGCATAGGCGTTCCATTGTACCAAGAGGCCGTTGATATTTTGGTGGTTGCTTGTACTTCAACTACGGGCTCTAAAAGTAAAAACAACAACGCGAAAAAGAATGTTAACCTTAAAGATTGCTGTACAAAACAAAAATATATGTAACCAATAGGTTGGTTGGTTGATAAAGCAGATACCACGCAGCTTTTTTAACAACCTTTAATTTCATTGGACCTGGATATCACGCAGCTCTATTATTTTTAGGGCCAGGGTTCATTGTTGTTGTTCTATTGTTTTCTCAGCAAATCAGAGAAGACCTTGTAAAAGCTGCGTACTGCCCCTGACAAAGAGTGAAATTAAAATGTTCATCATCGCTTTGCTGTGTAAAATTTTCATTATTCCTTTTTTGTATGAAAATATTTTACCAAGTCCTTAAAAGCCGTCAGCGCGGTTTTCGATTGAGCGTCGAAAGTAATTTCGCGATTACTCTAGTTTTGCATTGCTATGCTTTCTGATTGGCTAAAAAATCTCGCGCCACTTTTTCAACCAATCAGAGGTAAAACCAAAACCAATCGCGTCTTGCTCGCACGCGTTTTCCCGCGCTTGGCGCCAGTTACTTGTATTTGCTTCGAGTTCTGATTCGTTCATTGGATTGACTGTTGTGATTGGCCAGAGTACCGTTAATTACTTTGATTTTGGTTTTAAGACACTCTTTATTAAAAAACCGCTCTATCCGCATTCACACTGTCAGCTCAAAGAGGTTCCTGGTTAGGTCTCTGTAACGTTTGAGTCTATCCTCGCAAACATTGTACATTCCCACCAGATACGCAGGTTACGCTTTCTAGCGCAGCTACTTCCCTCTAATGTGATCAGTAAAACCTATTGCCTAACTATGTTAAGATTAAAATTCATTGAAACAAAATCACTTTATTTCAGCGTTAATGTATTTAGTACGAAAGTACCAATCGAGGACACTGTTTTTACGAGACGGGACCGCCATTTCTACGTGGTCATCCGAGCCACGTGGAGGTCTGACTCACCGTTTGTAGATGTCATAGCAAAGATGGCTTTTTGTCTTCAGTTATTTTAAGACCCTGAGTGTTGGTCTGGCGAGGGATGAAATCCGTGACCTCCCGCTTAGCAAACCAGTGCCCTACCAAATGACCTATAACCCTGCAGTGATTGAATGTATGCTTGTTTTTCGCAAGTGTTTGAATGCTGAATTTCCATACAAATACTGTTATTTGCGACGCTTTTGCCTACCCGTCAAAATGGCGTCGATAACCATGAAAGAAAGTGTAAGATGTCAAATAGAATTACTTAGACTTTGTTACGGCCAGGAATGTGTTAAAGCAAAGTTCTACAGTCGTTTTCCTGCAATTATGTCTTACCTCGTTCACTTCCAATTGATGCTTTCAACAAATTCCAAGAAAGACCAAACTTTTTGTTGAAATCAGACGGTAACTCACTTTCAAGAACATCAAATAAAGCTGTGGCTAAGAGGGGAATAAAAATGCAAATTGATAAAGTGTGATGACAAACTGTAAAACGAATATACGAAAATCAAATTTTCTTCAGTAGGTATTACTTTAACGGACTTCAAGGAGAAAACGAAAAAAAAAATTTGAACTGTAATTTCAAAAGAATATGACACCAATCCAGCAAGTGACAATAAATAATGCCTCAAGTTCATGTCAAGTTCCCACTCTTCACACGCCAAGTGAAAATATCATATTGCGTATTTGCATGAATGCACGCTCGCTTTTGGAAATCTTCGGAGGTCTTCGTTGAAGATTCAGTAGTTCTCGTAAGCCTTCCGATGAACTTCGGTAAATTTTTCATTCTTCGGGTCGGAGATTTCCATCGCATTTCTAATTGGTATGGTATTTTCATACGATGGTATGGATTTTATCCAGGCGTTATCACAATGACATCTATTGTTAATATATAACAAATAAAAAAAACATACGTTTAATTATTGGCCAATTAAGCTCTGGATTATTCTCTTTTACATTGATCATAAATAGCCCAAGTAAACCTACCTCCACCTTTGAAAAGTGGCTGTATGTGGTGGATAATCCTGAGGAAGGTTAACGGTGAGCTCAGGGTTACTCCGTACATCTGGCTCTCCTGCTCTTTCAACAGGTTAAAGCATCGCTCAACAAGCCGCAACAAGGCCTTTGCAACATCACTGTTTTTCTCTGTAATTGTAAATGTAACACAGAAAAATGTAACACAGAAAAATGGCTCAAAAAACGCAATACATCCAAACCTGTATTAAGCGGTCACTCTTGGGGAATGGCTAACACTCATGAATACAGGTTTGACTCAGGCCAAGAAATAAAGGAAAGAAGATTTTGACGTGGAGCACGACCCGCCACAAGACAAATTGACCGCAAAGCGTTTTATACCTCTCCTTATGACACAAGAAAAGAAATAACAGAATTTTTTTTACCAGCAGGCCATACCGTGACAACTGCATTTAATGGTTTTTGTTAACTGATAGACCGTTCAATACAGGTGAAGAAATAAACATAACTCTTTGGATCCTAAGAAAGGTGTCGAAATTCTGCCCTACTATTGAGCCTCCCGTAATGTCGACAAGCTAACTTGTTTCGACTAGCGGCTGCGGCTCCGTTAGCGTAGTCTATTCCATGCGTTCAGTTAGTGCGCGGAGAGCAACACTCAGTTTCTGGGCTTACTTTAAAGTGCACCTAACCCCAAAATTGTTTTTTCGCTTAATCAACTCTACGTACGTTGAAAAGTTGAATAGTTAAATATTTCTTGTTTTTAACGTTGCGTTAGTGAATTATAGAGGTTTGAATTTACAAAATGTTAATAAGATGCACGACGTCAAATCAAGACTTTACCATTATTTCTACTTCAATTTACAATACGCAGTTCACAGCTTAAGGATAATCAATTTAAGAAATACAAAATAAAAACTGTTAATAGTCAATTGATTTGTAATAAAAAAAATATTACTTGGAGGTGGAAACAAGTAGTTGTATAATAAACGAGTCTTGATTTAACTTCATCTAATTAGCATTTTGTAAATTCAAATCTCTATAACTCACTAACGCGACGTTAAAAACAAGAAATATTTCACTATTCGACTTTTCAACGTACATTGAGTTGATGAAAAGAAAAAAAAATTGTGGTTTAGGTGCACTTTAATAAAATCTGTAGTTGTATTACGGTTGTCTTATGCAACTCGCCGGGCCCAGAGTTGTAGGACTGAGAAATACAAAACCGCTAGTCTTAATAACCCCACCTATCGTCAGCAACGTCCTCTTAGGTTCCGCTTTGACCCAACAGAGAATCTCCTCATTAGTCTCCAATCTGTCTGGCAGTTTGCTGTAACATGAATAAAAGCCAGGCAGATTAACATAACGTAAGCTTAAACACCAGTCTTTTCGGCAATCTTCAATTAAACTCAAGGCTACTACCTATAATGGGGATGCTCCGCCCGAAAGGGGTACCTTTTTGAGGATGGAGGTATATAAAAGGGTATGGATTTCACGAGTTGAAGGATAGAAAAGGGTAGGGGAAACTGCCATTTAGGTATATAAAAAGGGCCTTTCAAAATATCTCAAACAGACGCATGTTATTGTTCGGATAATATCAATAGTGGTAACACTTGATGTTGTCCGGATATCGTTTCATAAGTTTATTTCAAGGGTATAGTAAAGAGATGCAGTGTTTCTTCTGTAGTTATATGAAAGGGGGACCATTTTCTATGGAAGACACATATGAAAGGGTTACCTTTTATGTCAAAAACGGTACATATAAAAAAGTAAGGGTTTGAAGCGGAGCATCCCCGTACAAAACTTTGTTGAGTACCCCCCCCCCCCCCCACCCCGGGAATTAAACACTAAAGAGCAAGGTCGTCAATGGAAGTATAATTATCTTCCGTATGTGGAACGACAGAAAAAAATATCCGTCAGATAAAAATACACTTTCATGTTTATTCAACGTTCTTTGAATAACTTGCGAAATGGCTAAGGTAACTTCAGCTTTACGATGTTTCCTTCTACAGTACAATCCCGCTAATACGGACACCTTCGTGACCACAAAATGTATCCGTAGCAGCTCGTAGTAAAGGGGTGTCCGTATTAAGCGGGTTAATGTTAGAGGAAAATAATATAGGCTTTACTTCCGTCGGGACAGAGGAAACTATTCATAATAACGAGGTGTCTGTTACTAAAAATTCAAATTTATCGGAAAAATGCGGAAATTGAAATTAAAGATATGTTTTGCTAGAGTTGTAAAATATGATATAACAAGAGGCTACACTGGTAGCCTATACTCATGTGCTCAGTGCATAAGAAAGTTTTACAGTTTATTTTAAATGGGTCACGCCCCCCTCCCCCCTCAATTAATTTTGCATGACACACTAAAGAACACGCTAAGACACCCTTTCTGTACTCGCCGTGAATATTTAATTTATTGATTCCCGATCAAATCCACACTCGTCTAATATTTCCCAAACAGTGACTTCTTTCTGTTACATTTGAAAAGACTACTTTTAAAAGCAATGAAATCAGTAAACGACCAGGCTATTTTTCAATTTTAGCGAATTACGCGACCGTTGGTTAGAGTGCACAAAAACTTTTTGTCGGTCTAGAACAAATAGTATGACTAATTTTGGAATAAAATACACCAGTTGTGTATCGAAAATTGCCCGAGAAACTGATTTAAAAATGAAAATTGCAAAGCATACACAGACTTGCGTAAGGCGATGCGTGTGAAGTTAGAAGTACTATAAAATTAAGTCTCGTTTTGTTCACATAATATCAGATATCATTACGACTGAATTTTAGCACGTTTTCTAAACATTTCTCCAAAACAAACGAGAACACAAAGAAAAACTCAATCACAAATTGATATCAACATGAATTCCCATCGAAAAATGTAATTTATTTTACGGTAAAGTCCCTCGGCTTGCCTCGGTTGCTTGAAAATTCTTTTAAACTCCGCTTCGTCGAAAGAAACATCGCCCCGCATTGATAAAAACGTATGAAGTTCTTCGAAGCAAGATTTCGTCGCTTGAAGCTCTCCTTTTTCTCCACTACAGCGGCTTCTGACTATTCTTCTTTTATTCTTTATTCTCTTTCCATTGTGAATATTTTAAATGTGTGTTGTTACTCCGAGAACACAAACGTATGGTTTTGAAAACCAAGCACATGCCGAGCGCGGCAGACATTTTTGTAGAATTTGTATGTGACCTGACGACCCGGTAAATAATAAGATATGCGTGCATAAATTTGCATGCACTAATGTGACACCAAAAAAAAAAAGAAAAACGGAGGGTAACTTACCTCATGCCGCTTTGTGCACGAGTAATTAAATATATTTTTAAACCAAAAAAAATTATATCTCGTTACCATAGTAACCTATTCTCTCCGATCGTTACCAAGATGTGTCTTAAGGATAACTGAACAGCTGAAGATGGCATGTGCTCACAAAAAAAATGCTTTTGAAAAAAATCGGAGAAAAACCTAAATGGAGGACCCAATGTACGGCCGAGGGTTAATAGGCATAACGCACAGTGAGCGGAGATTGAAAGTAAACTGAAAAGATTAAAAACAATGTTACATTCAGAGTCTAAGATACCTGCTACCCAATTCTAAATCAACAGCAAGCTTTAAACCAAGAACAGTTGGAAAAAGCTGGATAGGAACACCGACGCATTTGTTGTAAAACTCCTCAATACTTTGACAGCCACCACTCCATAACATAAGAGCGACTCGTTTGGCCTGCGAATAAAAAATTACTCAACATTCTACAGCATTTAAAGTCAAATGATAGGATAATCTAAATCAGAACATTTGTTAACTCGAACATCATGGCGATACTTCGCCCCTAAATTATGGAATAGCACTCGAACTCTGCAAGATCCTTAGCAAGCCACAAAGCATTTAGAAAAACTCTGCATGCCACTGAAATAGCTTGAAACCTGTGCACTTATTTTAACAATTTTATCAATTTTAACAATTTCCTATTGCTCACTCCAGAAACTATTAAGTAATGATCCGCATAAGAAAGATAGCGCTGAACGGCAATGCACGATGGAATGTCAACTTTTTTCATTATTACGACTAGTGATCTCATTGGCCTAGACTCAAAAACTGCTCAAAAGTTAAGGTTCAAGTTGCATTTTGTCTAATTTTTTAAGGTTTCAAGTAATTTGAGACCCAATCGCACAACATGCAAGTTTTTAAAGATATTGTATTTGGGGAACTTCATCAAAGAAGCAAAATTATTAGCTATTGTCTTCTGCTATTCTAATTGGTTAAGCACGAACATTTCCTAAAATTTATTTGACGCAAATGGATTTTCTTTATTTTTATAATGAAATATAATTATGAACCATCAGCCCTCCTCTACTCTTGAAACCAAAGATATTCTGTGTGGGAAAGAGCAATTGCCGCAGAACAATGAAGTTTACTATAGTTCTTATGTGGAGCATTACTTAAAAATACCACAGTACTCTTTAAAGTGCAGGTTTGGGTGGTGCTTGATGTAAGCCTCTTTTTCCCGATTTCTTTTGTTTTCAGCACGAACTGCACGCGCTATGCTTCAACTTCGTGGCAATTTGCATACGGTGCACATTTGTACGCGAACACACAATGCTACGTCCAAGCGTTCCTACATGTACTCTGAATTCCATTGTGCCATTCTAACAAAGGAGACTTGAATAATTACACCCCGGTGAGGCTGAGCCTGCACATAAAAGAGTATTATGGTATTTTTCGGAGTGACCAATTGAAAATCGTACATTCATTCGTATCTCTATGTATTTCTTTTTTACACAATTTAGTAGTTTATAGTTCTACTATTATTATGCTTAGATAACCTCTTACAGGAGCGTACAACGAATTGTTTAGTCAAATTAAAAAATCGTAATTAATTGGACTGAAAACTAGAGGTTTTTTCATAGCAAAATGTCGCCTCAAACTTTCGTAACTGAAAATTTACTTTTGTTTTCGGCGGGATCAAAATGTCGTTATTGGTACAACAACAACAACAACGATTTATTTTTCAAATAATAAAACAAAATATAGCAGCAACCCGCAAATAACTAGAGTTAATCGTGGCGGGTTGGTACAAACTAAGGTCAGCTTGGATTTTAGGAAATTTTGTGAGAAGACAGCTAGAAAATTCGTGGGATAAGAGTCTTTTCCCTAAAATCTTCAGCCACTGAAATATTCAGATAAAGAACCGAAAAGTCCGAACTGTATTAGCTTTGACATAGTTTCCTTTAAAGGCACTAAAATGATCTGGAAAAACAGTAAAGACGCCATTCCAAGCGTTTACCGTTTTCCTAAATATTCCTCGTTGGGTGTCCCTGTTCTTACTTTTTTATCTTTGCCGATCAAACCTGCAGGACGCACCGAAGCCAAATAAAAGCTAAGTGTATCGACCACCTTAAATAAGCTGTTCATTAGTCGGGCTGCTTGGCTTATCCCGACTTATAAATTGGGTTGTGTGAAAAAACTGTGCTTTTCAAGTGGTTTGTAGCCTGCGGCTAAGTGTTAGTGACGTCATATGAGTTGACATAGCAACTTCAAGCTTATGGATGGATTGGATTTATTTACAACATAAGAAAAATGACGAAACGAAACGTATCAAGTAAAAGGAACTTACATTATTGCCGGATTTGGCGAGAGTTCCATTCAATAACGATTTACTTTTCTTTCTTTTCGAGCAACAGATAAATGGAAGTAATAAAGTTGAAGTTGAAGTTAAAGTTGACCATGCATGCAGGAGTGATTGCGAAAGACTGATTAAAGGTTTCAAATGACGTAGTAACATGCGTGACGTATGACCTTGTGTGACCGGAAAAGCGACTGTAAAACAAATCATAACAATTGAATTAATTCTCGTACCTTAGGCGCACTTACAAGACCCTTAAAGCCCGACTTCACTACTCGAAGAGTTTTTGTTGTCTATGTTTCCCCAGATGGTTCAAGTTATCGCCACATGGTAAGCTCAGTTTATAGGGAAACACCAGGCGGAGCGGGAAGTACCGGGTTCAAATCCCGGCCGGACAACTATTATAAACTAGGGTCTAAACAACTGGTAAGATATAAGATCATGCTGGCTGTGCTCAACACCTGTCTCAGTTCAGATAATCGCGTCATTGGGCTGTGATGTTAAAACATTGTCCTTGTCTCCTACAAAACTACACCTTGATCATTTTAGTCAGCAGAAAGCAATAATGTTGCCGCAAAAAAATGTGTTATGCAAAACAAAAATGTATTAATGGAGTAGTAAACGTACTTTTTTAGCCTTGGTGCACAGCAAATGAGGACATTTAGCAATCCGATATGATCCCCGACATTACTGGTATCAATAACGTCGAATGCCAGTTCTGGAGGGAAACCACTTGTACACAGGGAAAGGGCGTCACCAGTCCATAGGGTTACCTTAAAATGGACAATCATATAACCATTAATTAACAATTATAACAGCGCGAGATCACGGGTAATATCGCCTGTTACTGATCAGCCGAGGAGTCCATAGGTCGAGTAGGCTAATATCAAGCGATATTACGCAAACTTCTCCTAAACACATTTCGAAAGAGACAGCCCCTAAATTCTGAATACTCGAATTTGCTTACTGAGATAGCTGAGGTTTCATTCACGAATAGTCAACATATAAAAAGCGATTTTAAAAACGAATTAGAACAAGGGACAGAAAATCAAACGAATATACTAAACCTTCTTATTAACAAACGAATGATCGAAATAAGAAACGAACAAAATAATCATATATGAAAAGAATTAGTGAGTGAAATTTGTGATCGTCGTAGTGTGCTATCAACTTTAGCAGTTGAAAAAGCAACGTGAAAAATATTCAGGCTTCAACGGGAATTTTTTTTAATTATTTATTTTTTATTTTTTTTCTCAAGTTGCTTTTTAACTGCTTAAGTTGATAGCACACTGCGAGGATCACAAATTTAACTCATGTTTATCCGCAGTTCACCTATATGATTTTCATATATTCATATTCAAAAAAAAAAATGAGAATTAGTATAGGTAATACAATGGTTTCGGATAAATACCTCGAGTAATATTTCAAAATTGTCCCAAATATCACTCGTCGCTCGAGGTATTTATCCCAAATTCCCCGTAGAAGCCATTGTATTCAGTCTGTTTATACTACAAGGTTGAGAAATTTCGCTTTTTCTAACGCTCACACGTGTGATCATCGATCCACAACCAAAGATTACTTTAAAATAATTGTCTAAAACACAGCGACAACTCACCATCTCTGCTTCAACTTTTCGATTTAATGGTAATTAGAAACTTTGGTAAGTAATTTCCAAGGCACCAAGGAGCTCTGCCTAAGGCCCTGATTACATGAGACCGGTACGAATTCAAACCGGTACGACTTCAGATCAGTCTCTATACAAATGCTTGTTTCTGTTTACATGAAGCCGGTCTGAAAAATCATCTCATGCCGGTTTCACTCATTCCAGTTGCTGAACCGACACGAATGACTCGGACCGGTCTGAAATCGGACCACGGAACCATGTAAACACGAACTGATTTGAGACCGGATGTTTGTGCGGAGAAGAGACGGAGTAATTCGCTCTTTTCTCCTCGATTTCAGCTGTATTCTTATTAGCAGTGCGCCATTTAACAATAAAAGCCATAATGAAGCAGACCACAAAAGAAAAATAGAAACTTCCTACATGTTTCATGTAAACATTCATGCCGATCTGAAATCTCGTACCGGACTCATGTAATCACTTAATACTTTCAGACCGGGCTCATGTAAACTTAATCGGGCCTTAGACCGCAACAAACCTTCATCTTGGGCAGTCAGTGCTTTTATAGACGGAAAACATCGGCGTGAGGCCATTTTGCCGTACTTGCTCGCGGAGGAAGCGAGCTTTCGATAAAACTTTGAACATTTTCCCACTTTCAGTATGGTTTCTCTGTCTTCAACATCAGAAACACTACTACCCACTTCCTCTAGATGACGGACAAGGACACTAGTTACTACAAGCAAAGTGTCTGTTTCCAAGTCGGAGGCATTCTTGACCTTCTCGTACTCACTTCGGCAAAGAATTTCTCCCGGTTTGCTCGTCGAGTTGTCTGGCGTCGTTGCTAAAACTATCCGCATTGTATCCTTTGCTTTCAACCCAGCTCGATCACATGCAGCATTAGGATATAATAGGACTTCGTACCTTTTTCAGGCCGACAATTTCTGAATTTTCCTTTAATTATTGTATTTCACTGTTGTCAAATTCGGAAAAGCTATCCGCGAATGTTTCACAGGACAAAGCCGTCTCCGTTGCCTTGGCAACTGTAATTTCTGCGTGAAGGTATTTCTAATTAGGCTAAAATACAGCTCGTCTTAGCCGATAACATTTCAGAAACCTCTCAGCCAGTAGTATAAACGCCGAAGCGGCTCGTGATACATGTATATTGGGACAATTTTGAAATATTGCTCGAGGTATTTATCCCAAATACCCCTAGAAACCATTGTATTACCTATACGATTAAACATGCAACGGACTAACGAAAATAAGAACAAACGATCGAACGAGGGAACGAGGAAATAAATAGATGAATGTATTAATTAATATATTGTGCAGCAAAAAGGGAACTTACCTTCAAAGCTGCTGAGTGACTCTTCTTGTATTGCTGGTAGCGTTTCACCAGCAACTTTAGGCTTTCTTTACAGGCAGCTGTCAGTGTTTTACAACGCAGTAGGTCTTGCCTACAAAATAACCGTTGAAATACGTATGCACGAGTTGCAATTGTGATGCTCAAGTTCAAGTTCAAGTTCAAGTTCAAGTTCATTTTATTCACACTTATTCAATTACAATACACCAACAATAAGGAAAAAAAAAGTAAGAACAGAGCTAACTATACATTGAATTAAACATAACAAAGGAAAAAGTGTGTAGCAGCCAAAGGAGCCAAGCTTTCGAGTTGGTTACTACCATAGAGTGGTTACAAGTGGGTGGAGGTTATACAGTACTTTTAGAAACTAGTTATGAAGCTCTAGCTAAATTAATCACATTAAAAAGGAAGAGTATATATGAGTTATAATAACTATTTAAATTAAATAATTAAATAAATAGAGCTAAATAATAAATTAAAGTTGTTGAACATGTCTGTCTGTCAAGTAGAAAAAGTTTGTATTCTTTTTTTAAAACTGTTGAAAGGAAGACACTTAATTTTTATAGGTATTGTTTCCCAGATCTGTGATGCTACTACGCTAAACCTTGCTAAGCCATAATTAGTTCTGGAAAATGGCCTGTGCAGGTTTTGATTAGTGGCATACCTACCTTTTCTCCTCAGTGCCACGCGCGAGAGCGTACATTTGTAATTATGCAAATTGCTGTAAAAACTTTCTTCTCGGGCTAGCGCCCTCCTTCCTCGCGGCTCGTATGTCACCCCATTCCCGGATCGATCGCGCTCGACGGATTTAAAGAAAAATAAGAGACTGCTCGCGGTCTAAAACCGGCTGAGTTAAATCATAGAGAGCAGGAGGTGTATCCTTTTTTTTTTTTTTGATATTGTATTTTATGCACAAGAGAGGCAATTTTTAATTTAAAAGTATTTTCTAACTTTAAGATTTCTAATAGTGTAAAGTACGGTGTGGGACTTTCCCTTTGTTTGCAAAGAAGATGCAGCGAATACCGTTATTTTTATTTATTTTTATTTATATGTTACAGTGAGAGAGGTTGCGTTTTTATAGGATTTCTGTTGATAACGATCAATTTATGGAGTGATTACAGTTAAACCGTGAAACACTATCTAACAATTCGTGTGTGATAGTCCAAATCATTACAAAAGAAAACAATGGAATTATTGTCTAACAGTACGTACCATTCTACTAACTATTTAACTGTAATCACTCTAAATAATATATATAGATAGGCCTAACAGCGGAGCTCTCTGAATTCTTCCAACCATCATATAACCTAATCATTCGAAATTTAAACCTTTCTAAATGGACGCCAAAAATGCACAATATAGAACAGAAAGCTGATGATAAGCTTAACTAAGGTGAAAAGGTCGGAAACACAAGAATTAAGCTTAAAAGAGTTTAGCTGTGAACAAATGCTTCGACGATCTACTAGCTTGAACTGTCCTAAGACGAAATCAGGTTTAAAAAATTAATAAGCACTTAGCTCTATATCCCTCCAAAATCGCTTGACTTGTACAGTTACGCAGCCACAAATGCGGTCCTGGCCACTGTTTGAGAAATGTCAAACCTGTCTTAAATAGCAAACCGTTTTCTCCGCTAAACACAACAAAAGTGTTTACTGTAGCTTACGTTACATCGGCCGTGTTGCCTCGGGAAGCGCGCGGAAAATAAAGCGTCGTTTTGGTTTCAAATTTCCTAAAATTCCGGACGTTGCGCTACGTCGTTACGCGCATGTTGAGCGACGTCGTACGCGCCCACGAGCTAACCCTGCACCACGTCGTACGGGCCCGCGAAACATTTCGCTAGCCATGACCATGAAAATTAACGGGCACGGTCTATGAGTATGGAGCTCCGCGAGTGCGGGCGTTCGGCCAGCGAGAGCTCCGCTATCAATATTAAATAATATTAAACGGAGTTGAACATGATAAGAAAGTTAAATTTGCTTCGTTCGACGAAGGAGAACGCCCACCTGACCCATCTGTTGAAATTCATGTGTTATGCAAGCAGTCGTGAAAATTCCAAAAATGCGTTATGGCCGTCATATTGTTCTCGATGTTGTATCATACTTGTCCGCCTTAGTTGAAGATGGCTGTGGAAATTGCATGCTTTGTAATTATTAACATTGTGACTTTTTTGGTATTCAACATCTATCCTTTTATCACAGTTTTGATGTGTAAACACGTATTTTTTATTATTATAATAATGAACACCAATAACAAAAGTTACAATAAAATAAAAAAGAAAGGAAAAGAAAGAAAAAAAAAATTAACAAGTGTGACAATTAACTAATTACAATATGGTAACTATTTTCACATATTAAGACTTATGTGGCCGCAGCTGAAAGGTATGACAATTAGTGCCACCAAGGCGTATGTATATATGTACTGTATATGGAGAAAGAGGAGAAAAAGAGACTTGTTCAATTAAAGTATCACACGGTGTGAATATCATGAAGGTTCCATTTTCGCATTAAGGAGTAAACAGGTCTTGCGGATTTTTAAGTTTTAGCGCTAGGAGATTCAAACACGTTAATAAAGTTCACTTCTATATATATGAGTTTCTAATTTTTAACCTGAAACCGTTTGTCGAAGTATCAAATAGACGTAGACTGAGAAATACCTAAACTAGCCGTTTTTCCTGCTCTTTTCTAAAAAATAAAGAAATCAATAAATCACATATATTAGTCGGTAGACAAAACAAACCCGTGCCTTTTCACTGCGTTTTGTATTAATTAAAATCTCTCTGCAATTTTGGCATTATTATCATTATTACTATCATGATGGTGATCTCTCTTGAGAAATAATCGTGAACTACTTGACTTTTTGCGCCATGCCTAGACAATCTATCTAGCAGCGGTTGGTTTAATCATGGGCTATATAGGAAAAGTGCATTTCGACTAAATAAAGTTTAATTTATCTTAAATATTTCAGTAGTCCTGTACCTTTTCTGGTCGTTTCTACTCGAAAAACAATGCATTCGATTTATAAATAGCGCATGCATTCGTAAAGTCTTGGTAACCAAGCGTTTTTTTTATCCGAGGCGCGGGCGCTAAGCATTCGGTGTTAACTCAATAAAACCCACTGGGTAGGAAACAAATCCGAACTGTCGTGCGAAGCTTGTAAGACGCATCTGTGCCATCTCCATATATGGAAGCAAAAGGTGGACAGTCCTGGGGGTCTAAATTGGAACTAAGTTGGCGCGAGAAATCTGGAAACCAAGTTGTTCAGGGGTTTTCTGTGCGGAGCGAAGTGACGGTTTTGATTTTCAAAAAAATATATTTTAGGGAGTTTAAGCAACGACGACGGGGGCGCCAAGGAAAACGTCATTTCAAAAAAGAATTCGCTGCATTCCAATTAATTGTTCCAATTTGTTTAGTTTGTCAAATGTTATGTGACTGGATTGGCCAGCTGAATTTGTACGGATGGCTCTTAACTTCAAATAGAGGAAGGATAATTAACCGTCGTATGTTCACTTTCTTCACAAAACCTATAATAAATACAGAAGAAGCCAGGCGGATTTTTAATTCTGTCCCGGCTTTAAAAATGGGGAAGAAACATGTGACATTTTCATCACAATCATCGTAGTGGGGAGAGTTGTCTTTTTGTTTTATAACTAGCAGTACTAGCAGGGGACTGGGCATGACTTTTTGCTCTTACCAGCTGAAGACGAATTTCAAAAACAATTGCCATTGTCAAGATTTTCTGCTCAACGAATGACCAATAGCCCAGATCTCTTAGCAACGGCCGAACATTTTCCCACCCAGTAATTTTTATGAGTAAACACCAAGCGCTTAGCGCCCGCGCCTCGGATTCGATAAAAAAACCGTTTGGTTACCAATACTTTACAAATGCTGGCACTATTTCTGAATAGGCCATTTCCTCGTTGTCAAAGCGAGGCTAGGTGCACAACCTTTCATATGAAGATGAGTTTTATTTGCATTTGAATGAAAATGAAAGGTTGTGCACCTAGCCTCGCTTTGACAACGAGGCATAACGTAACTCGGAAATAGCCTATTGAATGCAGTGTTTTGAAAGCTTTGTTTACAAAATATATGGAGAGAAATGACAAAGAAAGACACAGGACTACTTAATGATGTGAGCAGTGTAAGTTTTTTTGAGATAAATAATAGTTTATTTAGTCGAAATACATTTTTCCTATAGCCCATGGTTTAATTAGAACGCAATTATCCAAGTTTATTTATAGATACTACGTCTGTTTTACCTACAGAAGACCAGGTTGACGAGTTTCTGCTTTCAGTAAATTATACTGTTCCCAAATATGGAAGATTAAATTGTCATGTGCAGTACGAAACGAACACATCGCCAACAATGCCATTGTCTTCCGCGACATGTACTTACAGTGCCCAGTTTCTTGATGCGCGGCATAATAATTTGCATATACAGAACTAGTCGGCTGTAATTGGTCAACCGATTAAGCTTTGGGAATACTCTAGTCTCTTCGCAGATTCAACTGCTGTCAATCAAATGGTTGCCAAATAGCGAGTGCTATGCGCGGGTCACTCGCTGGTACTTCATCGTTGCGCATTTTTACTCCACCTTTCAACTATTCCCTATTCAAATCTATTCAAAGCGATATATCGAAGAGTTTATGAGAAAATTAAGACATGGACTGTCCAGTGTATCAAAAACATTATCTGAAATAGTTTCATGCAGACTAAATGGTGTTGAAAGCAGCGCGAGGCGCGAGTTGAGATGAGCGCGAAGGGTCAGTTACGCGCCAGACAAACGCGCGAAATCACATAAAATTTTCCCCCACAAAAATAAAAACGGCGAGTGAAGGCAGCGAGCTTCATGCGCGAATCAAAGGAGCGTGAAGAGCAAGTCACACGCGACTAGAGGAGCGCAAAACGTTATGACTTGCGCTTAAGCAAAAAGGAAATTCGCAAAAATAACCGGCCTGTCTATTGAGTTTTTGTCTCTGTGAAACGAGCAATTGACTCTTAATTTAAGGAAGGTCACTTTTTGTCTTTGTCTTCGTGTGCCAGTATTTTAATCTAGCTGTTTTGTGAAAGCAGTTTCATGAAGAAAGACATTTGACGCGCCGAGAAAAGAAGCGCGGTGTGTCAATGACTCGCGCTGATCCGGACAGCGCATTGGGTTATCGTGACAGACTTAGGCATTCCGCTTTACACACTGATATCACCTAGTGTGTGATGAAAAGAAAAAACAAGGGAGCAACACCCACGCGAAAGACTGGAGAGCTGTTCACATCTTGTTGGGATTGGACATCAAATTAACCAATCTACTTGACAGAGCACTTGGTACGATCACCAAAATAGAGTGTAATTATCTCACTGCTCGGTTGAAACTCAGTTCCAGTTCACTGTTTCACATTAGTTGTTAATTTCAAAACACGTTTCATGCCTGGTTCTATAATTTATACTGAAGCAGGCATAAGCTCGCATAAAATCTTTACAATTACACAAGAACCGAAACAAATAGAGCTCGGACTTGCTGTTGCATGATTTTGTGGTTTCATCTCACTCGTCAAGCTCTTCGGGAACGAAGGGTGACGCAGTGTTTAACAAGGAGATGACATTTGCGCTAACGTGTTTCGACTGGCTTAGATCGAAACTTCCTCGTGAGATAGTTTCAATCATGTCGAGTCAGAGTAAACATGTTTCCATCATGATTTGCGAAATGCACAGTGAAACATGCCGGTTCATTCGTGATCAGACTAAACATGTTTCGCCCCAGTGTGAACACAACATCATACTACCATGATGATATTGAAGACATTTTATAGAAAACGTAGGACGGAATTGGTGTCGGGGTCAGTTGCAGGTGAGGACGAAAACTCGAAAAGTGTATCTGCACTTGTGCTTATCATTGTGTTCATACCAATCGAGATGTCAAAACCATTAGTTTAAAATAGACTGCGACTATGTGCCAAAGGAATTTTTTAAAGAGGGTTTGTGTAAGAAGATTGATTTTACCTTTGCTATGACATTCTACGATGTCTGTAAACGGGTTAGACCTTCAGGTCGTTCGGATGACCACGTATAAAAGGCGGTCCCGTCTCTGTAAATGTCCTCAATTAGTACTTTCCTAATACAGACATTAACACTTGTATAAAACGATTTTTTTTCTTACCTTTTGCAAACTAATTAACGGTTTTCTGAATACTTACCTTTCAAATGGAAGATAACCTTCAAAGGCACAGGCACTATAGTGCTGCTTCCATTTGTGAACAAATGGACGAATCAAGGTTGGGTTTACTTTGTCTGAGTCATCGCTCGTAGACCCCTCGATGAACCAGTGTTTTATTTCCGTGTAAAATGGATTTGTTGGTTGCGGCAATAAAACGTCAAGGACTGCTGTTTCTTCATTAATCCCCATCACCATTTGTGATAGAACAGAAAAGGACTGACCGTCCACATTGAAGTCGAGTTCTTGCATTTTTCCCTCAATGAACTTCTTTCTGTCTTCTTTCACGCTCTTTACGTTAAGATCCAGCTGCATCCAATCCTTCCAAATATCACGACACTCTTGAAAAACGGCGCCGTCTTTGAACTTTAAAACACTCTGGTCGCTGCCATCAAAATTCTTCTCGATCAAGGTTGAAAGAATTTGTCGCAATCTGACAAAGTGTGCTTCAGAAAGCGTCATATTGTACCAGATATTCCATAAAAAGTCCATATCTCCTGAGACATCAGGATTTATCGAACCGGCAACTTCGAGCAAGATAGCATTACGAGCAACTATCGAAGGATCGTAATCATTTAAATGAAAGTTCAAACTTTCGGGACGCTCCTGAAGTTTTCTCAGCGAAATTTCCGACACGGTATATAAAATATTCCTCACATCACCCGAAGCTAAAAGCAGCAAGTCTAAATGTTGTTTTTTCGAAGTTCCCAGCAGTTCTGTTATATCTTTTGCTCGTGTGTTGCCCATAGAATAAGAGTTGAGGCCCTTTGGGTAAAGAATTGTTCCCGCAGGATTATGAAATCCCAAGATTGGAACTCCTTGGCTGTCATATTTAGCCATGTTGAAGTTGATATTCGCTGGAGATAACAACTAAAGAAATAATTTCTAAAATTAGGACTCTGTTGAATCTTGTTTACTTTCCGCGAAACAAAGTAAATTCCAAGAATCTTGTCCGTGAGAAGCCTGGATTCGATAAAATGATACACTTCCTGTGAGTACACTTCCTGTGTTGTTGTGCAGCGTTGCATAAAATGAATTTGTTTGCAATAAAAACAAGCTGATTACATTTTAAAAATGGTAAATTATACAGGAGACAATTATTGAAAAACTATTTCAGAAATAAGGCAGGAATTTCAGAAATTCAGCGGTAAAAGAACAAAATAACACATGTTCTTTCAAGTATTTTAACCCTACAAATCACCGATTTGTCCTCTTCGCCGTGATACTCAGGTAAATTAAGGCAAGGGCCTCCAGCTATTTCACTCACAAAAGTGAGAGTGTGGTCTATCTTCTGAGGCTTTGGCCATGAGAACTCAAATCTTTGGTAGACTAAAGATTTTGCAAGTTTGGACATTTTAGCACGCAGATTATATGCAAATTAGGTCACGTGACCTGTCAGGGTTATTTTTAGGTAAAAAATATTTCAAGCAAAATGGCAACACTTTTCACCAATACCTGGAGGCTGCCAGAAGTTTTATGATTTTAAGGCTATTATGTACTTGATTTCTGCGCTTGGCCTTTTTAAGATTAGTTAAAAAAATGCAGGAAAAATAATAAATTACTATTACGGGGGACTGGGTACTAGTACAAATAACCGTTTATTTTCAAACTTAATGAAATAATCAACAAAGGCCAAGCGCAGATTTTTTGTTGTTGTTCTTGGGACTTATCTGGTAGCAATAACATTTGATTATGATCGGTATAAACTGTTGCCATCTTTGCTCAAAGTTTTTTCTCGATTTTGTGGCTGTATTAAGTCACGTGACCTAATTTGCATATGTTATTCTTGACAAAAGGACCACATTTGCTAACTATTTACTCTTTTAAAGTATTGAAACAAAACGTCGTGCCGAAAGATTGAAGTCATTCCAAAAGCAGTGGTGCCAAACAATTTTGGAGTCATTTCAGAAAAAAATTGAGTCGATCGAGGTTTAAAACAGCATTTTAATGACACTTCATTCTACTTAAAAGTAGAATGAAGTGTCATTAAAATGCTGTTTTAAACCTCGATCGACTCAATTTTTTTTTGACTCAATTGTTTTGATTAAAATCATTGTTTTCTAATAACTCTCCCGTTGTAATCAACCAACTCGTATAAAGTGATATTCATATATAACAATCTACTTTATCGTTTGACGCTCATCTGTTTGTGAAAATTTCAGTAAAATTGCTTTACTCTGTTGAACAGACCATTCAAATTAGCTTCTCAAACTCGTTTAATTACTCATAAAGTCATAAGCGTTACGCTGCCCTCGTTTTCTCTGTAATTATTGATCAGTTTGTTGAAGCAAAACCAAACACTCGAAAGTGACCTTGTTTCATCAGGTATCAAAACACCTCGAAGTCTCTTAAAAAAAACTTGGCTGCCTCGTTTATTTTTCAGGTTTAGTAATCCTGATGAAACACACTTCCTCGTGTTTGACATAATCATTACTTGAATAACTGATAACCAAGGTTTTATTTTTATTTTTCATTTACTGGATACTTTCCCAAACTTCTAATTGCAAAACAAATTACATAATTACCTGCCACTAACTTGGTGTTTTGTTTTGCTTTACAGCCGTCTTCGGAATTCAGAAAATGAAAATCTTATACTGCTTTACTATATTACGTTTCTTGCTGAAGCAATTTCCCGCCTCTACTAATGGCATCTGTCAAAACTTCAAGTTTATTATAGACGAGAACGTCATTCTCGACCACGTGCTTGAAGGTCACGTGTTTAAAATCTCGACATACTACAGTGAACAAAGTCACCCATTACCACGTGATATGCAGAGACGATTGTCGCTCTATTTCTATGAACCACTTACACAAAAAACTGACAGACAATTGTCAACTGAGCGACGTAAATAGAGAGATGAAACCAGCAGCGCTTAAGTACAAAACTGGGGTCAATTCAATAAAACTTTTACAAGTGTAGCCATATTGTTTCAGAGGATGAAAATAATAGCTACACTTGTAAATTACACTTGCAAAAGTTTTATTGAATTGACCCCTGAAGTAAGTTATGATTTGGTGCGAGAGTACAAAGTAGTAAGTATTGCCATGTTTCTAAATTAATTTGTACTACGCTAAAATCCCAGTTTCAACTCAAACAATTACTTTTGTTATTTACTTAAAGTTTTAAGTAAATCTCTCTGCAAAATATTTCCACCATAATTTTAATAATCCTTCACCCTTTCCTTCCTTGGTTTGGAAACCTGACCCAGGGAAGACAGCAAAAGCTGGTTATTGTTCCTACTACTCCCATCTTCCCGTTGCAAAATGTTTATATGGATGTGCTGTGTAATATTAGTGGTGGCGAAATTTTTATAACGCGTTTCTAGTATCTTTTGAGCAATCGTGCATGAATTATATCTTCCCTTTTTTGTTTTAAATAGCATGGATGAAGCTTCGTTCCAGGTCGAGCTCAGTGTATCAAGAAATGTTGCCAAACCAATCCATGTCGCCAGGGAGGGACCTACCAAGAGATTTGTGACCCCACCACTGTGAGGTTCCACTGCTTTTGTCCAGCGTATAACACTGGTCAGCGGTGCGAGAAAACAAAAAAAAACATCCCCAGAACTGCAAAGATCTGGCAACAAATGGCGTCAAAATATCTGAGATGCACTACCTGTACGATTCCCAAAACAACATATTTTCAGTCTACTGTGATTTTGATTTCGATGCTGGCTATGGGTATCAATACAATCTTTCTCGCTCGCAAACAACCACCTGGTCAAAAAATTAGGTACGATTTGGAGGTGATCAAAACGATAAACTGGAAAGCTTGCCGACGCATCAACACACTTTCGAGACACATGCAACTTCCCGGCTGACAGTTTTGTGTACAACGACTACGCACGCGCAAAGTTGGAAGACCACGATCTGTTCGGTCAGTAGCGTCGGGTGTCGTCTGGTTTTCACGTCCGGCGCAGAGGAGGGATGAATAGTATCCCATATTGCACCGCAAGAATTAATCACGCAAGACATCGAAAATGGCGGCTTTTGGCGAAGAAAAGGTCCTCCTTCCTTTCGTTTAATTCTTCGTTATTTGCGCTCGAAAAGGTAAGAACGTTGTATTTTTTAATTCCTGATTGTTTTTTTATTTATTTTTATCCGTTGAATAGCCCAGACCGTGAATTGAACATGCTTAAATTTACTGTGGTAAATATCATTCGCATGACAATGTGGCCATTGACCCGCGACGAGGTCATGAATATGCATATTTATACAGATAACGAATGGATGCTTTTCCATATATTGATTTGATTATTGTAAAATAGACCCAGATGTATGCTTTGACGAAAAAGAACCGAGAAGAACCCACTTTTAGTTCATGTTTTGGGGGTCAAAAGTTGACTAAATTTCACACGTTCCATAATTTTATGCTTCAGACACGTGTTGTTGTGTTCACGAGTCTAGTTCAAGGTTTCGATTTCGAAAACCGTTTCAAAAGCGCGGATCATTGATATTATTTCACATTATTTTATTTCACGCGGTTATTCTGTTAAAATTCAAATTTTTTATGGACAAAATGGAACAAATTACAAGAAAATGTTCCGATTTATGCCCTGATGATATCTACTCTCGTGACTTTCAGTTTCATGGATCCGTCGTCTTCTTCTTCTTCGTGGAAAAGAAGCCACATTTCCACTGGCTCAACGCCAAACAAGCCAGGAGGAAAAAGGCAAAGGAATAGACAAGAAAGCCGGATCAGAAAGCCTCTGGATTTCTCGACAGAAAATGTCGAGAATTCAAATCAAAATATCCAGTCTACTGATTTGCAGTCCTGTTCTGTTTATAGCCCAAGACACAGGGTGAGTTTTCTGTCTTTGGAAAATCATACTACATGCTCAAGCTTATTTTTTTCTACATTAAGTATGTTTTTTCCTGTAATAATACATGCAAATACATGCACACTTGAACATTTAACCTCTCCTATTTTATTACACAGATACCTCTCTATTATGAACAGTTTGCTTGGTACAGCATACACTAAATTAATGTAATATTCTCTCCTGTATTTTTTTGCACTATTTTTAAGTTTTATTGTTTTTCGTTCTTTTTCTTGTTGTTTGCCTTATACCAGGTGATCAGTTCTGGTGTACGCAAGTCACCCATTTCTTTAATGAAATCACCCGTCCGCATGCACAAATGGTCTTTTGAGGAAGAGAGAGCCTTAGTTGAGTTCGTGGGGCTAGCTAAAATGGACCCAAAATATGGCATTTCAGAGATAACACAATGGCCAGCCTTCAGAGCAAGTCACAATTTCTGGAAAGATTGTGCTCTGCACATCCAAGCAAGCACATTCTCAAGTGTACTTTTGACAAGTGAGTACTGTTAGGTTCAGTAGACCCAATGTTTTGAGTCTGTTGTATTTGTGTGGTTTTGAGATCAGGAAAATGACTGCATACAGTGTATTAAGCTTAAGTTCATTTAACAACATGGAGTTTGGTTGTCATGACCCTTAATTAACAAAACAGCTTTAAACTTTTAAAAATGTCAATGTTTTCAACTTTTAAAAATGTCATCATATTCTCTTCACTTCTTAAGTACCAAGGACGTGAAAGGTTGCTAGCAGGTGTCCAATTGTTGTAACCATCTTTCAAAAAAAAATCTGTGTTTTACATGTTATATGTCTGTACTTTGTATTACCATGAAACAAACTTTGCTCTTTAAAAGTACCTTTTTCCCAATCCTAAGTATCATACAATGTATTTTCTTGATTGACTTCATATTTGATAAGCAGTAATTTTTTTTTTTTTAGATACAAGGGTACGAGCCAGAGTCTTTAACGTGCTGAAGGTCAAGTTCCCCAGCATAGATGCTGCAGAAGAGCATTATAACTTGACCTTGAGCAACTGTCTGGAGGAGATGGAGGCTGCTGGAAGTAGTGCTGTTCAGTCTCCTCGCAGACTTGCTGACAAAGTAACACAGACACCAGCTCCTCAAGTCAATGTAGCAAATTCCACAAGCGGCATTAGGGCACCAACATCCTGCCTTGATCTCTCTGCAATTTCATCTCTTGAAGAGGTAAAATTAAGTGAACTGGCCAACTTGGCATTTCTGGAACTGGCATCCAGAAATGGAATTGACAACAATCCTGCAGATTTTGCATCATTGGCAGTGAAAGGAATGAAAACCCTCAGAGAGCACAACAAAGGCAACCTTATTTACAAGTTTGCCATGTGCATTGCGAAAACTCGGCCAGGAACTCAACAGTCCCTATTTCCACTTGACCGGATGCCATTTGGACTGGTTGAATACCAGATAGAATTCTTTTCTGCAACCAATATTATGGGGGTAAGTTTAAAATTATTACTGTAGTAGTGCTGTTAAATGTTTTACAAGTATTATTGACATCAAAGAGGTATATTGCTGTCACTCTTTATCTCAATTTTGTAAATAAGAATGAATCAATGTTAGGAGACTTAAATCCCCTGTATTCTTTTAATTTCTCTCGCTAATTTCATACTCGTGGAACATTGGAGTCTGTATGAACCCTTTAACTTCCAAGTGTCCCAAAGAACAGAATACAAGAAAAATCCCAAATTTCTTTTTGTAAAATATTGTAAAACTAATGGAAAAAGTACTACTGACGAGGTTTCATAGGATTTTGTCAACAGACTCAAAAGTAAGAACTACATTACATGTCTCCATGATTGACTCTGGGAGTGAAAGGGTTAACTGGCACTACTGAGGAAAATAGGATCCTTAATAGGTCATGTATGGCCAAAAATTTATACTTTTTTAATAATTTATCCTTTCCTTGCCCCATGCAGGTTTATAATCCCTTTTACCCCTAATGTCAAAACAGAAATTCTTCTTTCTAGCAGTAGCAGTGAAAAGTTGATAAAATATCAGAAAAATTAATCTTGGGTGATCATATCCTTAATTCTCATGACCTCTGATTGAGGTGAAATTTGATGCTGAGCACTCTTGGGGCAGTTTTTATTTGCTCGAGTAAATGAAAACATAAAAAAATAATTTATAATGAAGATACTGTATGTGATCTTGTATTGTAGATATCAGTGCCAGATGATTATCTGACCTGGTACGAGACGATGTCTGCTGAGTTCCCCTCCAGATTCAACAGACTTTTTCGGGGACCCATGTGGAGTGGACTACCACCTAATTTACAAAAGGATCCACTTACAGTGAGTATTAATGACAGTTTATATCAAACACAATGAAAGCACAGTAAGAAACCATGCTGCAACAATGGACATTCACCCAGAATGCATTAAAATTCTACAAAGGAATCCTGCACAATAGGCAAGAATGCCTTTTCCTTTTCCTCGCACAAGCTTATTTACCGTTAGCAGCATCCCTGGAGTCCAGTAACAAATAAGAACTTATTATGAATGCAGTGACACTGTTTCGAACTAACTCTGATGAATGCAACATAGAATTTGCCGAAAATTTAGTTTCTTAAAATTTTTTATAAGATCATTTCAACACTTTTAGATCAGTTTTACAATGTTTTTAAGTTAACACGATAAACACTGATCACCCAAATAACAATTTTATCTAATATTGATTTCTTCCCTTTTCTAACGTTAAATAAAGGAATGGAGCATGGCTATCCAACATTGATTTTTTACAGTTTTCACTCACAGATTGTTTTATTTGAGTTGAATTTAGGCATTTCTTTATTAAAATAATGACAGGTTATAGTAAAATAAAATTAATCTTGGTAAAAGTTCCTGTATTTTCATCAAAAATGGACAAAACACCTACATGTACATGTATATGACTCTAATGTCAAAGAGTTTTTCTCAGGTTTTTCCATAAGTTTGGTTAAAATTATGTATACCAAAACATTATACTACATATATGCCATGTATTATGTGCTTACTAATTAAGTGATAAAAATTGAAATGTTTACTTGACTTAACAGGCCAGACCCAATGTTGCAGCACCCAGTATAAGGACTGTGCAGAAGAACAATGCTTCCTCAGAGTTCACAGACAAACCTGAAATACAGGTATTGAATACTGCTGTTTTGAAAAATAAATGTTGTACATGTAGTGTTGATCAATAAAACCTATAAACGTTTTCTTTTCCGAAGGAAAGGGTTGTTGAAAGTGAAAAATACAGTTAAGTAACACTCATGGAGACATAAAATGTACTTTTAGCTAAATAAGTCTGTGGACAGAATTTTGTAATAAAACTGCAATTTACATGTATTCAAATCATGAGAGTTAATGGTTCTTAGAATCTATATCAAACGCTTGAAAAAGTGTTTCATCAGGTATCCAAAACAACTCAAAATCGGTAAAACAAAATGGGTTGTACCTAATTTTTCAACCCATTATTTCTGGTGTTTGGATATCCTGATGAAACACTCTAATTTCTCTTTCTATCCAATAGATTGAGGCTCTGAAGCAATTAAAGGCATCCAACCCCAAGGGCCGCTTTTGGATAAAGGCAGATGCCTTTGATGTTAAGGCTGCTTTACAAGAGTCAGTAAAGGGGCAGTGGAATGGTGACATTGACTTGGGAGATCAGAGAGTAGCACTGTTGCACCAAGAATACCAGCAGAGAAAGTCCCTTTGTAAAGCCAGTGATCTTCCTCAAAATAAAGCTCAACTGGAAACAAGGTTAAAGAAACTTATAGACTGTCTTCAATTGGATGTGAAGTTTCTTGCTGATGGCCTTGTTTCTGCTGAAGAGGAATATGCGAAGAAATTTAATGCCCCAAATACATCCCAAGAGTTGTTAAAGACTCTGTGCTGGGAGAGGGTAGAATTCAATATGCTGCTGCAGCAAGCACAGTGTTTCATAGAGAAATATGAAGTAATGATATCATGTCTGCAACAGCAAACTCCAAGAGAGAAGGATGTTGTCACAGCCTTTCAGAATGTTGAGAAAGATTCCTTCACTTACCTAAGGAACTTGTTTATCAAAAAGAGGCAGCCTGAAGCCACCCATGTTCTTTTGTTCTTAGTGAGCGACGAACGGAGAAACAAGAAACCATATGCTCTGCCCGTTCAATATCTTCCCTATAAAAGCATTAAGGACCAATATGTCAGAGACCTGACTGATGCCATAAAGTCCAGGATGATGGAGTTGGGTTTAAAGCCTGTTGGTATGTAGACAGGATTTTAATTTAATTTAGTAAGAAGAAGTAAGAAACATTGCTTTCTACTTTTTTTGCATGGCTTTGAACATAGTCTCCACATTGCAGCAAGCCCGTTATAAATTTTCTTTGTTTCATTTTCCCCATGTTATGTTACAAATTTGGGCTTTTTGCACTGGTTTAATCATTGGTGCCATGTTTATATTTCACAATATGCAAATTTCTGGAAACATTCTGCAAGAAGGGCAAAGCCCAAAATGTTTGGTAATTTTAACAAAATGTTGGCGCTTTTAATTAAAAACAAATCTTTTATTGATAACAAAGCTAACTAAAAAATCTTATTTTACAATTAATTTCACTTAAAAAACTATCCAGTCAAAGCACTATTTACATTATTCCTTTCGATTAAAAAAAAAAGACACTTAATTTTGATTAAAAAAAATTCATTCCATTAAAAATATATCATATTCGAAAAAAAATTCAATTAAAAAACAGTTCATTTCAACTAAACCAAACTTATTACGAGCTCACGCCATTATCACACACGCTTGGGTAGCGTTTACAGTGTAAGTGGCAGTCATCAATGAAATCCCCTTGTGGAATTTTGTGGAAGGGTGTCCTAGAACCTCTAGCCACTTTTAATTAATAATTATTATCAATTCAATTTTTCATTCTGGTAGGTGCTGTAAGTGATGGTGAATTTAACAGTCTCAGGACCCAAGGTGCTACTCGGCCACTACACGTGTGGCAGCTTATCCATGATGCAAAAGAGAGTGTCAGTCGGCAGAGTGAGAACACATTGATTTCCATGCTGAAAAAGACAGGAGGTAATGAATTAATAATTAATTTAAAAGTATTAAATATTTCATTTTTTGATCAATCATATTATTTATATGGGATAGTTTCATTTTCTCACTCAGCAGTTTGAGAACTAAATACTTCCAAGTGAGCAAATGAAACTATCCTATACAAATTATATGATCAGAAAATGATATTATTTTTAACTATCTAATGGATATGACACATCAGCTATCAAGTTGCATTACAGGGTCAACACTGTTGTTCACCTCATTCTTTTTTTGTTCTGTTGCTCCTTCTGAAGTATTGATTATTGCCACAATGATGTAATATATAAACAATACAGTGCTATTGCTTTAATGCCACCTGCACATCTATTACACTCACATTGTATTGTTGTTTGGAATAAATAAATTATTATTTATGTATAGTTCTGAGTGTCAGAAAAAGGTGTTTTCAGCATGCAATTACCTTAAAGGCCCAGTATCACCCATTTGGCTTTGCGGTCGTTTTATTTTCAAATGACAAGCTTGCTCGTGATTTGATTGGCTCTTTCGGGAATTTTCAACTGTGTTAAGGTGGCTCCATATAGTTATTGGCCAGTCTTCCAAATAAAATATACACGATCTTATTGCTGTCTTTCGAGACTTTTTGTTTCGCGATACTAGGTATAATATACACATACACGAGCTGTGGCTTTCTTGTTTATGGAGAAGTCTAATTTGGCAGTCTTGTCTCATTACCATGGCAACCAATGATTGAGTTGTTGGGCTTGTTGTTCAAGGCTAGCAAACCTCTCAACGGATTTTCTCGTTTTTTACACGGTAAATATTCACAATTTTTGGTGAAACGGAAGAAACATTCAGTATGTCTAATCTAACAAAGCCATAAAAAAATTGGCACATAATTTTCAGCAATTTACTCACTTTTCGTTTTATACGTTTATTGGGTTTGTGTACATGTATGTACAAAAATTGTTGACTTTTTATTGTGATCGAGAACAAAGGAAATCTACCAATTTGTCAATTTTTATAAAATTCCACCGTATGGAATGTGCGCAATAAACGTTTTAGTTACCTTAAAAACCTCTTTATTTTTGTGACGTCATCAAATTAAACAAACGCGTGCTTGCTACATTTTCGTGCCCATGCCACGTGCGCCAAAAAACTATATGGAGCCACCTTAAATTCAATCTTCAAGGCATAGGGTGTGCAATGCATTTTGGGTGATACTGGGCCTTTAACCCAAGTTTATGTTATGTTGTGTTACAGAAACATTAAATGGGTCCCCAGTTGTAGCAAAGAGAGATATTTCCATTCCGAATGAGACCATTGAAGAGCTGCATCAGCTTCAATCAAGGGATGGCATGACATTTGAAGATGCTGTGACAAGAGTGAGAGGCTCACTTGTGCCACAAGGGTGTATCCCTTACCCCTTTAAACCAAATACACGTGAAAGTAAGGTTGATAAATTAAGATCACTTGTAGCAACGTACCGCTACCGTCATAGAGTTGAAGAGCTACGCAGAGAAGGTGTCGACTTCAGCTGTCACTTGTATGTTCCAGAAAAGGACATAATTACCAAAGATTATTTCCATGAACGTGAAGACCACTGCCACATCTTAAAGCGTATATGGAAACATACAAGGGAGAAAGGCCCTGAAGGAATGAGTTTTCAGGGATTTGATGATGCAGTTCGTGATGCGTCAACTGGTTTGACACTTGCAGCCCTGAGAGGGGAACGCAAGCAGTCAGTGCAAGATGCTGAAAGGATGTTGTCATTTCTGGTGGCAAAGTTTCTTAGGGAACATGGTTATGAGATGGAGGCGAAGTATGTGGAAATTGTTGCTGGCTGGCATGAAGCGGCAGATGGGCGTGGCATTTCACAGCTTGAACGTTGCAGGAAAAATTATGCAATGCTGAACCTAATCTTGGACGAGTGGATGCCTTGGCATAAAGATCTTTATGACTTCAGAACAATTGACATCAACAGGTACATGTATTTTGTAAGCCAGGAGCATTTCAGAAAGAGTGGTTTTCATTTCCTGCCCTTTCCATGACAATGTCACCTTCTTTAAGGACATGTATTCCTGTCTTTTCTCTATCTCACCACCCAACATGACTTGTATATCTACATGTACAGGTTTTTTGGCTTTATGGGCATTTGGCATTTGGCCACTATAGCCATTCCCAAGACTTGTCTTGACTATTTTTTATAAATTTACAGACATGTAATGTCAGGTGTGTTGAAAAGGGATGTAGTCTGCCCACATTGGGGTGATTTGATCTGGATTTGACTCATACCATAGAAATATTGTTTTGAAAAGTCAACTCAAGTGACTAACCTGTCGTAACATTTATGGGTGCATTTCTCCAACTGAATGTTTTGTTGTTTTGGTTATGGCAATAATATTTATTTTGTGTGCTGTTTTTTTTAGGCCAGTGAAGGAAATATGTGGTTTCTCACGTGAAACAGTGGTGGCAGTCACTACTAATATTGAAAGTATGGAATTTCGAAGGTTGCAGAATGATCAAATTGGATATGAAGAACATCCAAGGGTGGGGTCCACTGATGATGTGGAGGCTATCATTGCCTTTTTCCACAGGATTCTAGGAGTTGTCTTCACATTAAAGCAGTTTAAATCAGGATGGAGAAACATTGTCAGGTGTGTGCATTTACATGTAGTTTAATCATTTTTAACATGCAGTTTGACCCTTAAGCCTTTTTCAGTATAAACCCTAAAAATTTTACACAGAAATTAGGACATTAGGACTTATTTTGACCCCATTCTCCTTGATCTTGAGAAAATGTTGTGACATGCTCTGGTGTTTAAAGTACTAATTGGTTGTAAAAGTAATTAAATCATTAGTTCATGTTGACTTATGTTAAAAAGTGAAATATACACTTTTATTTTTAGTGAGAACTATCATGTCTTGACTGTGTTTGATAAAAACAGTAAACTTACAGCAGCACAAGAACATGAAGTAAACTTCTTTTTTCTTTTTTTTTTATTTGTCAAAATTTTAGGGAGTTTGCAAAGCGGATGTCAACAGACCTTCTATTCTATTACTGGACTTTGAATGAACGGTTCAGAGCCGACGAAGAATATCAATCTTTCGACC